>OU753579.1:6049031-6245066 GCA_916701695.1 Agrochola macilenta
TAAAACAAATATTTTCAATTTAATTTCAATTAGGAAATATAAAGAAACAAATAATTGAGAGGAAAAATAAGAGATGACCCACACGACACTTAACAAAGTGAGGAGCAAGCTTTCCGGAGAAATAATCTGTTCCAGAGGACCTGGAGAAATGTCGTCTCCATACAGTGTCACCTACGTTAAGGGTGACAGCTGAACGGTTTGTGTTGTAAGTACGACAATTACGGAGGAAAGCCATAGACAGGTTATGGCGACTTTGGCGTAAACCTGCGCGAGGGAAGATAGATTAGAGGCGTGTTGAGACTGATTTTCGGCTAAATTGGTGCTTCGAGTCTGTCCACGCACGCTAGCAGGATGTTTAAGAACTTCCCTACCAAACATAAGGAATTTTGGGGTGAAACCTGTAGCTAAGTTACGGTTTACGACATTTATTTCTCAAAACGAATACAATTCACTTATCATGAGAAATACAAGTTAATGTTATTACTAAATACACGAACTTATGAAGAACAGTAGGTAATCGTAAATAATCTATTAAGTAGTAGATGCACAAAAAGCATTTTTAGTGGGTAACAATAAAAAGTGAGTGTACTTATTACATATCGTTTCTCGATGGCAATTCAATAGCAATTATGCATTGTTAATAGCAAACTGTCAATATTTTTTCATTTGTTAGTGCTTCAAAGTGATGAGGTAGATTAGTACATAGATGTATTTTATGCCAAGTAAGTAAGAATTTAATGTTGTAGAAGAAATAGCACTGACTTTATAAATATGTAATTGAATTATAATCGAGTGAAATCTTTGAAGATGGTTTTTTTGTGTAGTAAATAAAGGACTGAATCTCTTTAAAGTCATTAGGTAATTTATTATATAACTCTGCTCCTTCATATGATATGTTTTTCCTTCCGTAGTTAGTAAGTGGTGGTCTTAGGCAGATGTTGTTTTTCCGTCTAGTAATACGTTTTTGTGTTTGTCCTTTTTTTGTAAACGTTATTTTAGAGTGCTACCTGTGTGCTGGTCAAACTCAAACTCAAAGTATTTATTTCAATTAAACCATTTACAGGCACTTTTGAATTGTCAAGGAATCGGTCAGTCAGAAATATGAAGCTAGTTTCCCATTCCAAAGCGTAGTAGGTACCTATGGAGAAGAACGGGCAAGAAACTCCACGGACACTCTTTTAAATAAATTGTTACAAAGTATTGGTTACATCATTCATGTTGAAATTAAACATGTGAGAACAATGTACAAATACGTGCACGTTAGAAGCGTCCGTAATAAAAAGATAAAACAAAGAACAATTCAAAAATTTATATCAGCCAAGGCAGCTAAGAGTTGACCAGTTCCAACTGACGGCGCCCGTTCACGAACATGACGCATGGATTAGCACCATTCAGCTCAACCATTTTGAAGGGAGCTAAATGATCCAACACACGCGCCACCATCAGCGAGACATCTGAGTGAGCATGACATACTCACAGCCGCCAGGGCACATTCAAGTCAATAACAGACGTATTACCCGGTAAATGTTAGCTCTTTAGTGCATAGTACTCACACCTGTGCTCTGAAATTATATAATACAAATGAAATTGATTTTATACAATGCAAAGATGGTCTTAAACTCTTCAGCAGTTCCAACAGTATTTTCAAATGTTAATCAAATAGATGTGGTTGTGGAGCAGGACCAGCATTGAGCCAAGCATTTTTATCAGCGATGTAATCCCCCAACTTTTAATATGCCTGCCTGCATAGTGTGCGTTTTATACAAGATTCGAATTTCGTCTCATTCAGTTGAAGTATGTGGGGAGGAATTTGATTGTAACATTTAAACAGTATCCCATGAAAGATGAGTCCACTTTAGCCAGTCTGAAATCTGGTTGAACTAATAGGTCCCTATTTCTTGAACTATAATTATGTCTATCACCTCTTTTACTAAAAAGATGTACATTTTTCTTACGTGCATGATGTTTTCATAGCTGTCTGCTCCATAGGATAATCTAGAATCTAGACAAAATCAAACTGGTTGCTAATTTAAGTTGTATAAATTATTATATTTTATTATATGACATTGATTTTACATTCTGTGATTACTTCCTCACACACTGACTTATTAATTGTATTTTTTTTGGAAAATCGTCTACTTTTACAATGTTTGTAAATATGTGAGAACCTTATAACTATCACATAAGTAATTAGTTTATATCTGTTGTTGCTTTCTTTTTATAATTATTTCTACCTATTGTGGTTTAGTAATTATTTTTTTTATTTTTAGATGCATCGTCTTCACATATATAATTATATAACTAATGTACCTACATATACAAAATATTGTAAAACATTTTTAAAAGAGTAACGGTGGAGTTTCTTGACCATTCTTCTCCATACGAAAACTACCTTCAACTAGCTTCAACTTTCTGACTAGCTGACGCGACTATTTGACAATTCAAAAGTGCCTGTAAATGGTTTAATTGAAATAAATGCTTTGAGTTTGAGTTTGAGTTTGACCTTTGGAAGGGGCGACTAGACTCAATAATTTTTTTTGTAATTTTTGACGTTCAAAAGTGCCTATTTGAAATAAATGATTTGACTTTGACTTTGAATATGCAAGTGTTATATTTATAAATGTGCGAAAGTGTCATCAGTTTAGTTTCTTTGTACATTTTTTTTTGTGGGAGTTAGATAGTGGTAATGGAATAATAATAAATAATAATAATTTCATTTATTGCGAATGATGCATACATAAAAATTACATATAATCCATATTGTATTAGTAACAAAGACTTAGAAACTATGTTAGTAAAACTTACAAACTAACCTAACACAACTAATACCTACGTGGCTCAACACATGTTGGCACGTGCCTCCGCATCCAGTGCCTAATAAAGGGGCTGTCCACCTTGTCGGCCAATGTTTTTAGGATGCTGTTGGGGCTTCCGCGCAGCCTACCCATAATTGACGCCGCCCGCTTTCTCATTATGGCGTGAAAATCGTCAACACGGGCTTCCGCGAACATCTGTGAAGCGCTGCAGAAGCGCGGAAGCCCCATCAACATCCTAAATCCATTATTATACTCAACGCGTAGGACGTTGTAAGCCCTCTGCGTATACTTCACCCACAAGCTGCACGTGTAGAAGGTTTGGCAGTAGGCCTTAAATAGATACACCTTCACATCCCCACTACAACGTGCAAACCTGCGGGCTAATATATTGCACCGAACCGCCAACGCCCTACGCTCTCTGTCCAAATCTGCATCATCAGATAAGTCCTCCGTAATCAGATGCCCTAGGTACTTAACCTGATCAACACGCTGCAATGGTGCTCCGCTCATAATTACTGGAGGAACGTTACCTAACGATACATTTTTACATTTAAAAATCACCATCTGTGATTTATTGACGTTGTATGTAAGCCCATGCGTCGCCGCATAAGATTCACATACAACTATCAATTTCCGGAGTGCACTGATTGATGGGATGATTAATAGTTTAATTATTTTATTTTGAAATTCATCTGGCCACGTGGTTGGGTGTTAGCGATTTTGTAAGCGCAGTCTTTCATAGACTGCGCTTGACTATCGAAATGCGAGCACGGCTTGGCCGGTATGCTTTGCGATGATTATCAACAAGTTACAGGGGCAGACACTGAAGACTGCGGGTGTCAACCTCAGGACACGCTGCTTCTCACACGGACAACTGTACGTTGCTTGCTCCCGCGTCACCAGTCCTGACTCTCTGCATAATATATTTTGGCTACACAGGGAAGTCTTATAAAAATGTGGCTGTTATTGTAGTACATTGTGGTGACTTATGACTTCCACGTGAACGGAAGTCGCGGGCAGAAGCTAGTGATAAATAAATGTTTTAAATAGTGTAATATTGATTTTGGCCGTTCTATTTAAAGCCAAACAAATAGATCATACGATTATTAGGAAAACCATTTTTCTCTGTGGTTATCCCCCCAAAAGCGAACAAAACAATATTTTGTTTTGATAAATTTAATGACATGGTTCCTACACTGTTCATCACAGTTAGGTATATAAAATGTTCCTTATTTATACCATTACTAATTACTGCTCATCACCTCCTACTGGTCCTACTGGTCATTCGTTTATGAATTTGAATTTTATAACTGTTTCCTTCAACAAAATGTATGCAGCTATCACTGCTTGCCCTAATTTAGCGTTTGGGTGTACTATAGCCACCTCTGTCTAACGTTTGGGTGTACTATAGCCACCTCTGTCTAACGTTTGGGTGTACTATAGCCACCTCTGTCTAACGTTTGGGTGTACTATAGCCACCTCTGTCTAACGTTTGGGTGTACTATAGCCACCTCTGTCGAACGTTTGGGTGTACTATAGCCACCTCTGTCTAACGTTTGGGTGTACTATAGCCACCTCTGTCGAACGTTTGGGTGTACTATAGCCACCTCTGTCGAACGTTTGGGTGTACTATAGCCACCTCTGTCTAACGTTTGGGTGTACTATAGCCACCTCTGTCTAACGTTTGGGTGTACTATAGCCACCTCTGTCGAACGTTTGGCTGTACTATAGCCACCTCTGTCTAACGTTTGGGTGTACTATAGCCACCTCTGTCTAACGTTTGGGTGTACTATAGCCACCTCTGTCGAACGTTTGGCTGTACTATAGCCACCTCTGTCTAACGTTTGGGTGTACTATAGCCACCTCTGTCTAACGTTTGGGTGTACTATAGCCACCTCTGTCTAACGTTTGGGTGTACTATAGCCACCTCTGTCGAACGTTTGGCTGTACTATAGCCACCTCTGTCTAACGTTTGGGTGTACTATAGCCACCTCTGTCTAACGTTTGGGTGTACTATAGCCACCTCTGTCTAACCCTTCAGGGAAAAACAGGCGTGATGTTATGTTACGAAGGCTGTGCATTCTGAAAATTGATGCATCCACGCGGGCGAAGCTGCGGGCAAAAGCTAGTGGCGAATACGTTTAAAGCAAAACAACAGCAGAAACGAGATGCTTACGACAAAAAACCACTGTGTTTACTGATGTAAAGTGATGTACCGAACTGTATAAGTTAGTTTATGAGATAAAGGGCCAGTTTCTCGAATGAAAATGATCGCAAAATTAATTCGACAAATTGTCAAGCGCGCGTAAAATAAGCGATTGGCTGTTGATAAATCATTCAACCAATCGCAGCAGTTTACTAAAAGTTCATTCTAAAAAACCAATCCGCTATCGAACATTTAACCTTTACTCACTTAGCAAGATTCTCACGGTGAGGCAGCTCTACTTACTACAAACTGCTCTCAATATAGTACTGCAAAACGCCTCTCCGACAGAGCCTGCAAAATTGTGACCTGTAGGGCACCAGTGGCGAGAAGACACCTCAGGTTCATCCGCTCCAAGATCTACAACAAAGTAAACGTCATCGACATTACCGTTTACTTCGTAATGTCTTAAGAAAAAGATGAGTTGGTTGAAATCTCTATAATAGTGATACAACAGATTTTTTTTTGAAAACTTAAGTCTTATCTAGTACTAGCATAAGCCAGCGACTTCGCCCGCGTTTTATCTTTATAAATTACTAGCTTTACCCGGCCCGACTTCGCGCGGGTAGCACTAAACCCTACCTACCCTACCTATCCTACCTACCCTACCTACCCCACCTACCCCACCTACCCTACCTACCCTACCTACCCTACCTACCCTACCTACCCTACCTACCCTACCTACCCTACCTACCCTACCTACCCTACCTACCCTACCTACCCTACCTACCCAACCTACCCTACCTACCGTCACCGTTTAAACCTTCCCTGGACTATGAGTACTATGACAAACATTTCAAAACCAAAATCAGCTAAATCGGCCCAGCCGTTCTTGAGTTATAAAATTACAACGAAAAGTGGCATTGATTTTTATAGTTATACGTAGATAGTTTTTGTTACTCAGTGATAATATAGCATTCTACTAGTGATATTTTTTTTTAATTGTTCCATTAGGTTTTGAGTTTATTTATTACAAACTAACATACAAAAAATCAAATCTTTTCTCTTTATAATATTAGTTTAGAAAAACACTTACACTACCATTCCACACCGCATCACACCTCAGCATACAGACAGTTTGTTTCGATATTTTTAATACAAATCTATACCAATGTTGGCTAAAGGGAACTTATTAGTTAAATCGGGAACAATGTGTTTTAATGTTTAGACGGGTGTTGCTAGCTGCAACACACTTATTAACTTGTGTAGCTATCATTTTTTCTATTATAAATTTTGCTAGTGTTGATGTTCCAAATTTTTTTACTTTTTTTAACTTTTAACTGTTATCTTGGCTGGTAGTGTAAATGCGGCCGGCATCCACATAATATTGCCAGGCGGGTACGAATGTGAGTGAAACCGGATGAAAGATGGCGCAAGCATAGTGACGGGTAGTCTCGAGTGCCTGAAGAGGGACGGCGCCGGCGCCGTCGCGGCCAGCCCGGAGAAAACTGGCGTCCTAGCGAGATGATTTGGATACTGGCAGCGCGGGAAAAGAGTTCCTTGAATAATATGTGCGTGAGTAAGCGATTTTCGATCTTCTCTATGAGATACTAATGCTTTTAGATGCTTCATTCGACTAAATTTGCCTTTTTCTTTAGTTAGTTTCAGTTACTTTCTCCTTGGTTTTCTTATTTTACCTTCCGCATCTATAGGTAAAAAAACCGTCCAAGTGCGTCTCGGAAAGTCGGAACACGCATTGTGAAGGGATTCCAAATTCTAGATGAATATTTACGCAACCACAATATTGATTAATTATATCGACAGTAAAAATAAGTTTGTATTTCTTAGGATTTCTTAAAGAAACTGTAAAAATCAAAGTTATAGCTACGGTTCTAAGCAAAAATATTCCATTATATCTTAAAAACTACACGAGGCATTTTCAAAGAAATTTTCGATGAAAGTGTTTTTGAGTTCTAGCAAATTACATTTTTCCAGTATTTTCTACCGTTTAGTTGTAAATTTAAAGGAGGGCACACATTTTTTGCGACTTTAGAAGCGTATAAACCCCAAGGATTGACTATCAAAACAAAAGAACCACAACAAAAGAAACCCTTTGAAACAACATCATCTTTTTAATTATGGGATCCAACGATACCCCACACGCTAATGTACAATGAAATGTTTATTCATCCCTGTTGTTTCTCGTAATTTCACTCCATTATCTGTGCACGGAATACACTCTCTTTCCAATTTTCCATGATAAAGTGCCAATAGTATCAGAGTGTCTTTTTGGTCTAGTGGGCGCAAGCGCTACTGCTGAGCATGAGGTCCTGGGTTCGATTCCCAGGTCGGGCAAAGAGATATTAGGTTTTTAAATTAGGAATTTCTCAAGACCAGCCCGGAGCCTGGATTTGTGCCCAGTTGATGGCAATAGGCTCTCCCCCTATTACATGGGACTTAAATATAACTGGTGACATGTGGGAGTACCTACTATGAGTACACCTCTGCCGAACCCTTCGGGGAAACAAGGCGTGATGTTATGTAAAATGGCTGTGTGACATCCGGACGGACGGACAGACGTCTGAAATCCCGGTTTCGTTTTTGCCACTTGGCTACACTACGTAGGTACATTGAAGCTAAGAATCGGTTGCTAACTTAGCAACCGTTCATCCAGCCAACGCCCTGTTGAGTCAACAGGGCGTTGTATTGAACACAAAGGATGGTCAGTTAGGATAAACAGGAAAACCGAAAACCTTATTTCAGTTTCAAATAACAATATTCCAATTATCTATATATTAATACGTAAAGCAAAGACTTTTTAAGTACCCCTTTTAACGAAAATTATGCGGACAGAGGAGTATAAAATTTGGCCCATTTAAAGTTTATATGGAGAAGGAGTGCAGAAAGGTTTTCATATAATATGAATTAGAAATAAAATAAATTAATTTAAAAAAAACTTTACACACACTACCATGCGCACACACGATCTTTGTTTATGGTTGAAGATGAACTTAGAATAATGACATGGCAGCATGTAATTAGTATGTACTATAGATGGAATTAGTATGAACTATCCTAAACTATACAATCACACAGAGCTCTACCCTATAGCACTGCATATGCTAATAAAAGACGTAAAGATATAGTTTGTCCACAAAATACAACAAAACATGCTTTTGTTTCCAAATTTTACCTGTACCTCGGTCCTCTTCTCTATAATAGACTAAACTCGAAAGCAAACATTTATTCCCTGAATTACACAAATTGTAAGAGAATTCTCAAGGATGCTCTCCAAAGTATGTCTTACGAAGATACAGAGAATTTACTAACTGTGCTAAAGTGAAAAATTTCACCTACGTTAAGTATAAGTATATCAAATTTAGAAACTAAGAGTTAAGCTCTTCAACATGTAATTAGTGATCTATTGTCAACCTGTTGTTTATTTATTTTATAAGTTTATTTTAGCTCCTCTCGCCTGAAACACAGGATTACCTAGTTCAGGCACGTAAGTCTTAGGAATATAATTTACATTTAAGCAAAACTGTACTAATTTTTATGCCTTGTAATTATTTTGGAATAAATATTATTATTATTATTATTAATCAAACTTGTAAATGAATTATGGTCGAATTTCGACCACTAGTTAATTACTAATTAGTCTTCAACTCAAGTATAGTTACCGAATTTTCCAGATATCGCTAGTGCAACCACGAAACGGGACTGTCCTAGGATATTTTTTCAAAACCAAAGTTATTTGATACTGGGCCATTGCTTTTAGAACAGGTCTATAACGAATGATTTTGTTGTGGCAACCGCGTAGCAGAAGACACAGTGTGGGCAGGCCAAGATGGTGGACCGATGACTTAGAGAATCCGCTGAATGTAAAAAGCACAGGTCCGGTCGATGTTGCACTGCTGGGGAGAGGCTAACATCATCTCAAAGTAGTAGTAGTATTTCTTTAGAAATAAAATGCATACATAAATGATTTCTAAAGAAATCTCGCTTGAACCAAATTGAAAATTAAAACGGAACAGCAATGTATTACGAAAACTACTTTATAACTGGCAACCTAAAGTTGTTTTCCAACTTCCACTTGGGCTCCATCCACGTGGATGTCGCGATTGTTTGTTTTATAGTAATGAATCTATCCAAATAAAATTGCACCTAAATCCACAATCGGTTGTTTGCCGTTCAAACCGTCTCAAAACCTTAATAAAATAATACTAAAATAGAATAGAGATTACTTGCGCTCTGAGCCAGAAAATATGCAAACTTTGAAGGTGCAATTTGTGTGACTATATTCGAAATCCCCACGGGTGCAATAGTTTCTACAGGAAAACACATAATACTCGTATAAGTTTTCCTTAAAAATATCAAAATTGTGGTCACTGGTTTCCAGAAATTAAATCAAAATTATGCACAGCCATTTGTCATTACAATACAGGCATTATAACAAGTAATACATATCGACTATTTTTTTAAAGTTTAATTATGAATACCTATTAAAATGTTGAGTGTATTTATATTTTTGATTATTATAATATTTAAAGCTGATGCTCGGGGCCCGGACAATGGTAAGAACTTTTTATTTAGCTAACTGCTTCGTAGTTATAGCCCAATTAGAATTCGCTCTTCCCACCGAATAATTTATGGTAATGTGGTAATACGACAGTTTTCGTTTTATTGCATACTCGGTGTTTAGAGCATTAGTTACATCTTGTTTCATTTCCATTAGGCCGGGGAAATTAGGTTTGAACCCTGCACCAAATCCTAACAGCAATTTTTTTCCTGAATCGTGTTTTTGAACTTAGCTCTTTAAATATTATTTAAAAAATTACATTTTCCAGGACCGCATCAAGGGAAAAAAACAAAAGACGCATTTTCGTGAATAAAAATTGAGGCAAAATAGTTAACATGAAAATGTTGGTTATATTATGTAAAAAAAATCGTAATACTAATATATTATTTCAGAATTAAACACGGAAATTTTTATAAAAATTAAATTTCAATTGTACTTCATGCAAAAATTTTAACTGCGGTTTTTTGGCATTAAAGTACCTTGTTAAATATTTGAATAGGTATGCTATTCAATAAAATTAAACATATTGTAATAACGAAAGATATTATTAAAAGTTTTTTTGCAATAGCACTTCAGGCAAAAATGTAACAGAAATAAATTTATTTAAACTTCTTTTTTAAATTAAGTGAGATAGAGCCTAAAGTTAAACTAAAGTTTACGCTGTTACATTTTTGCCTGAACCGTTATTGAAAAAAAAACTTTGGTCTAAAAAATCTTGCGCTAATACAATATGGTTCATTTTGTTGAATAGCGTATTAAAATATTTAATTAAGTAATTTAATGCAAAAAACTGCTGTAAATTTTTGCTTAAAGTGCAATTAAAAAAAATAGTAATTTATTTTTATGGAATTTTTTACCTACTTGTGATACCTAATCTCTTCGACAAAAACTCCATACAAACATATTATTTGTTAATATTTTTTTCTACCACGTAAAATTGAAATTAGATGGTTTCTTAAAAAAACGTTCACGCGGGTGTCAACTTTACGCGGTATACATACTCCCTTGTCCATACCGTTTTTTTTTTTTTTTTGATGGTGGGATTTATCAAATAACTTCTCCCGCTCTGGGCGGAGCGGGAGGGTGTGTCAGACTTTTACTGACTAAAATCCACCCGTGTTCCTTCCGTTGCCTGTGTGCCCGGGCCGCGATATCCCTTTCGGACAAACCCGCAACCCACCCCAGCAGGCATTGATCCTTCCGGACCCCGTCAGTTGGTAAATGCAAAAAATCGCTGTTTTAAATTAATGCAACGTTAGCTTGAAATTCGCCGTAACTTCCCCGGTCTATAAAACAACTATGTTAGTGTGTTATTTTTACTTAAGGATTTAATATCTTTTACTTAACATGACAGATACTTTATGCAAAATGGTAATGCTGTTCAGTGTATCATATTAGTTGATATTTTTAAAGCAATCGATTTTACAATAAAATATTACGATGATGTCGGTACTCAGATAGACAGTTTTGGCGGCATTTTAAGCATGATGTTATGTAATAACTAACCTACCTGTAATCACCTACTTCCCGAAGGGTTGGGCAGAGGTGTACCATTAGTACACCCACATTTCACCAGATATATTTAAGTCCCATAGTCTGGATTTGTGCCCGTTGATGGCGATAGGCTCCCCATCAACGAGGCACAAATCCGGGCTGCTACTGAGAAATTATTGATGAAAAAAACCCTATTTTGCCTGGCCTGGAAATTGAACCGAAGAAATAAACCAGCTAGAAGGTATCACAACCAGGGACATTACAGTAGTACCTACGTACCTAGAATTATGGATTTCCAGTCCATACTAATTATACAAAGCCAGCGGATCCACAATGCTGAAACCAGGCATTTATAATACGCCTGTAGATAATGATTTTGTAATAGATCGCAGATTCATTTTAGGCATTCTTAGCTCAGCAGTATCTTCTTTAGCTCACGGATTTGGTCATCGTTACCGAATTAATTTGTATGAGGTAATCCGATACTTTTTTGTAGCACCTTTGTCAAACTACATAATCTGCGTTCACCATTTATTTACCAAACATTTAAACAAACACGAGTTTTAGGAAAAACAACCGTAAAGCCTACACATTATGGTTCGGTTTGCGCTACAACTTTTTCAACAGTACTAGCCAGTCTAAAATTAACTTTATTTACACCAGCATTAAGTTGATGTTTGTTTAAATGGAAATAAGATACAATTGGAAACAAGGTTATAAATAGACCTTAGTGGGGTCACTTTGTATTTGTGTAAACTTTTAATTCTTTACAGATCCCGTAGAAATCACATTTAAAATCATAAAAAATGAACGTAACTTCCTAACTTGTGACCACATTGATGATCAGCAACAAGAATACACGGTTCTCGAAGGAGGAAAATTGACAATAACTGCGAAATATGACCATTTAATCAATCATTTGTTGTAAGTACATGAAGGATACTTTTATTATAAAACAACGTAATTAGTACCTATTTCGAAACGTTATCATTTTTATTGACGTTTATTTATTGAGTTCCGACTTAAAAGAAAAACGGATCTTGTTTAAGAACACTTTTGTCCGTCTGTCATAGAGGTATCTCGAGATCTATGTATGTGTGCAGATCTTAGAATAGACCACTTCATGAAATAACCAGTCAAAATTGACCATATCGTTTAAACGTCAACGTTGAATGATATGTCAGACGACGTTTGACCATATCATTAATGCAAACGTCAAACGTTGAGTATTCTATGATTTGGCCAGACCACATCATGATGTGAGCGGTCGATGGATCATGAAATGATCAATTCTAAAATCATGAAAGGACTTATGCAAAACGTAGCAAAATTTATTTCAGCATAATGTTAGGTCTTGACTACGCGCACGCAGATCGCCAGTTAAAAACTTTATCAAAATAATATTAACAATATTATGTACATTTAGGTTTATTTTGGGGGCAGTTTGATAATAAGTTTATTTTATTTTTTATAATTGTATCGTGTTAGGTTAGGGGTTATTTGACAGATCTTTCTAAAAGGATTCTTCAAATATATTTATTATTATTTATGTACTCACAGTAAAATAGATAGAGATACGGCATAATTATAATTTATACATCATGTTTGATCAGTAGTCTTGAAAATATAGCACAAAATTTTCAAAAACTACCGTTTCCGTGATCCCTATCCCTAAGCAATAATACTCGTATTATCTATCAAATAAAAACGTTAGTAGCTGAATCATATTTATACCCCATTTGAAATAAGATTAGACATTGAAATAAACCTTTTTTACAGTCCGTTCAACCGGATTTGACTTCAAGTGTCAATCTTATTTCAAATGGAGTATAGTACAGATCAATTTATTTATTGACACTATGCCATTTAGATGTATAGTTTAGGAGCTAGCGCATGTTTATTGTAGGTTAGGTATTGGATGGCAACTATCCACCAGCCTACCAGATGCTCAGTGGTTACCGCTGCTGTGGACATCTGCAATATCTGTGACATCGCAGATGAGTTGCCATCCTAGAAACAGAGCTGAAATGTGTCATGTGACTGTAGTTACACTGACACCCATACTTTTCAAACGGAAACACAGCAGCACTGCTTGGTGGCTGAAATACATAGGTATGTGGTGGTGGTACCTCTCCGGATGAGCTCCTTCACAAAGGGCTCTACTACTTCGCGTAATTACGGCAGACCAGCGACCGATCTATAGACTACTCAGTGTAGTTTTGTTCGGAATCTAAATGTTGTGAGCTCGACTCGCTCTTGGCCGAAGTTTGTACTTACAAGATATTAATAGTATTAAATCTTTTACAGCTGTACTGACTACAATAATAACAATGCTTTATATGTGGAAGAAGAAGGTTTGAAAAATGTAACCACTGTAAGTATATAACCATGTACTAAATAGGGAACCGGAAAATAACCAGAAAATAAAAAGTAGCGAGAATTATTTTTTATGGAATAACAATGATTAAATCAATAAATAAAATCAAATAATTCTAACACTTTTATTCTATTCTGGGCTTCGAACGAAACACAAATCACAATGCACTGATGTTACTCGTGTGTAAACAAACATTATCGTGCTTGATAACTTGGTATTTTATTTACGTTTTTTCGTTTTCATGAAACTGTAAAGCTTTAAGGCTGCCTGTCCACTGGAGCGGAAAGGAGAGGAGCGGAGCAGCGGTGTGCCAATATTAACCAATGGAATTGCATAAAATCTCCGCTCCGCTTCAGTGGACAGGGATTTGCGAACTAGTTGGAAAATTCATACAAAACCGGGAAGCAGAGCGGAGAAGCGGAGAGGGGAAGCGGAGCGGGGAAACGTAGCGGAGAAGTGGAGCGGGGAACCGGAGCGGGGAACTATTACTCGTCGCGTGAACTCGGTCAAGCTCCGCACAGTCCGCAACACCGCTCCGCTACCTCGCTCCGCACAGTCCGTAACTCCGCTCCACTACCTCGCTCCGCATCAATACTAATTAGTAACACACTGCTTCAATCTATTTCACCTTACAAGACTAAATCGGTGAACTAACATGAGCTGTTTTAGTTAATTTGTCGTTTATTTACTTACAGCTGACTCACTTGTTCTGAGGTGATATTGTGTTTCGTTTGCGATCATTTAGTTCTTGGCATTTATAAAATTTATTAAAAAAAATAACATTAATAGCTTTAGTTTCCTATGCATTATGGTTAATTTTAAAAACACTTTCTGAACATTTTACGGTTCCCTATTGCGCATGCGCTGACTATCCCTGCGAGGAATACAAACATGTGTTAATATTAAAATAACGTATTATTTAATTTAACTGCTCAAGGTACAAAAAAGAATGGGAAATCTATGGAACTGTACGGTGTTGACTCATCGAAATCACCCAAAAGTACTTCCCGCAGCCTGGTACGATGACTACATCTATTCAGCGGCCTTTTGCTATATGAAAATTCACGTGAGACGAAGGGGTACGTAAGCTTTATCCTTCCCACTAATGTTATAAATGTGAATTGCGAGTTTAGATGTCTGTTACTCAACGGATTTTGATGTTTGCCACACAGACAGATCGTGTCCTGGATTAAAACAAAAATTATGATACTTTTTATACGTGTTTATGAAGTAATTTTCTTAGAATGCGATTGAAACCGCGGGCAACAACGGGAAGAACCTAACACACACATACACATTTGGAACTAAATTAGAACAAGTAACTCCACAGATTCGCCTCAGTCGATCCTCGTGAACAACATGGTACTGCAAGCAGATCGCACAGACCTGTCGGAGAAGGACGTCGACTTCATTGCCGAGTACCAATACGCAGACGGCGATGTAGTCAACGTCACTTGCATCAACTTCTTTGAAGAAGCGCCACTCACGATGGAATATGAATTGGCGGGCACAATGAGCGGTGAGTTTTTACGTTGTTTTGTATGTACATACCTACATAACTATATAGGTATGTTTTTTTTTTAAAGAGCCTATTTCTTCCGCACACTATATGAATTGATCAAACAAAGGTATTCAATGTTGTGTTAATACGACTACACTGGCACAAAACTTATACGTACAGAAGGTCGGCTCCATAAGTCAGTAGGGTATTATTGGGCATTCTACCCCACCTTCCGTTCCATCGGCTCACTCCGTTCGCCTCGTCACTCTCGGTGGAGTAGAATGCCCAATAATATAAATGAAATCGTACATAGTGCTGCAAAATACTGGTTCGGCGCCTATTCCATCCGATGGAACGGAAGGTTGAGTAAAATATTGGTTCGGCGCCTATTCCACCCGATGGAACGGAAGGTTGAGTAAAATATTGGTTCGGCGCCTATTCCATCCGATGGAACGGAAGGTGGAGTAAAATATTGGTCCGACGTCTATTTCAGTTCGACGTCTAATTCATCCGATGGAACGGAAGGTTGAGTAAAATATTGGTTCGGCGCCTATTCCACCCGATGGAACGGAAGGTGGAGTAAAATACTGGTCCGATGCCTATTTCAGTTCTGCGTCTATTCCATCCGATGGAACGGAAGGTTGAGTAAAATATTGGTTCGGCGCATATTCCATCCGATGGAACGGAAGGTTGAGTAAAATACTGGTCCGGCGCCAATTCCAGTTCGACGTCTATTCCACCCGATGGAACGAGTTATAAATGTTTATGTAATACATTAATTGTTACTAAGTTGAAGGGATTAGTCAGCCTTGAAACTGCGTTACCGTGTCAAGCTGCTTCCAGGGTGCGCCACGAGGAGGCTCCTTTCATACACCCCGCTAACCTAAAATTCAGGACAGCTTGTCTCATGTCTCTCCACAAAATTAGAGATAGCGCATATACACGCATCACTCCGTTTTCTGTGACCAGATTGGCTCGAGGACATCTGAACGTTAGGATCGCTTACAATAAAGTAAAATTCAGGACAGATAATCTCATGTCTCTTCACAAAGCAAGAAATAGCATGCACCTACAGGCACACGCACATTCTATTTCTATGACCCCAGATTGGGCACCAAGGACATCTGAACTTTAGGATACCGTAATCATTAAACTAAAATTTGGGACAGATTGTCTCATATCTCTTCACAGATCAAGAAATAGCATGCACCTAGAGGCACACACACATTCTCTTTCTATGGCCCCAGATTGGGCACCAAGGACATCCAAATTTTAATTTAATTTATTCATACACTACCATACACGTTAACAAACAAGGGCGCTCGCTGTTTAAACCGCTATCCTAAAATTCAGGACAAGTTTGTCTCATGTCTCTTCACAAAGCAAGAAATAGCATGCACCTACAGGCACACGCACATTCTATTTCTATGACCCCAGATTGGGCACCAAGGACATCTGAACTTTAGGATACCATAATCATTAAACTAAAATTTGGGACAGCTTGTCTCATATCTCTTCAAAGATCAAAAAATAGCATGCACCTAGAGGCACACACACATTCTCTTTCTATGGCCCCAGATTGGGCACCAAGGACATCCAAATTTTAATTTAATTTATTCATACACTACCATACACGTTAACAAACAAGGGCGCTCGCTGTTTAAACCGCTATCCTAAAATTCAGGACAAGTTTGTCTCATGTCTCTTCACAAAGCCAAAAATAGCATACACCTACAGGCACACACACATTCTATTTTTATGACCCCAGATTGGGCACCAAGGACATCTGAACTTTAGGATACCGTAAACATTAAACTAAAATTTGGGACAGCTTGTCTCATATCTCTTCACAGAGCAAGAAATAGCATGCAACTAGAGGCACACACACATTCTATTTCTATGGCCCCAGATTGGGCACCAAGGATATCCAAATTTTAATTTAATTTATTCATACACTACCATACACGTTAACAAACAGGAGCGCTCGCAGTTTAAACCGCTATCCTAAAATTCAGGACAGTTTGTCACATGTCTCTTCACAAAGCAAGAAATAGCATGCACCTACAGGCACACACACATTCTATTTTTATGACCCCAGATTGGGCACCAAGGACATCTGAACTTTAGGATACCGTAAACATTAAACTAAAATTTGGAACAGATCGCTCAAGTCACTTCATGAAAGTAAGAAATAGCGCACAGGCACATACGCACATTCTATTTTTAGTAACCAGATTGGCTCGAGGACATCCAAATTTTAATTTAATTAATTCAAACAGACGACACTACCTTACACGGTAACGTACAAGTAATGTATTGAGTAGTTCTCTCACGCTCTACTGTACGAGCATTCTGCTGGTGTCGCATGCTTATACACTTGCCATCGTTCCGTCTAGTCCGCCCGTATAATCACCGTGAAAACGGAGCATGCGCCGTTCAATGGTTAGCCGCTGCGCCGTACTCATTCGTGAAGCGCCTGACGACAAGCGTTTGGAAACGTATCAGGCAGCCGTCGTGTATGTATAAATGATCATTTACAATGTCAAAGACAGCAAAATTGCATCATACATTAATTTGCTTATTCGAACTTTATAGTATTGTAATACGATCGTCGTACATGTTGTAGACCGTAATTCAAATCTGAGTTTAAGAGATCTCCCTATAATCATCTTCATTAAATTGGGGGAAGGTGTTGCTTAAATAAGAACGATACCAATTCCGTTAACTTATTATAAATGACTGATTCTTTCGTTGACATAACTTTATTAATTTTTTTGTAATAAGCTGGTTGTAGTCTAAGAATTCTTTAAAAACGCGATCCCTTAATGTCATTGCTGAATTTAGAAGCCGACTTTCTATACATGAAATGATTTATGAAACTTTGTTAGTTTTAGTAGTTTCATGATTTTAAATCCGCTTTGAGTTTAACTGCAACATAAAATTAACTAAGTTTTTAACGTGGATTGTTCTGCACACAACAAATTTTGTAAGGATTTTGCATCTTTAGGTACATGGATTTTGCATCTTTAGGTACATCCTGATTTCTGGCTCTCATAATTAGGTTTTTTTTTTTTTTTTCTCGAGTTTGATGTCATTCAAAGTTTTATATCAAAACATATTAAACAAATACACATACCCATTTTAAATAAAATATGTATTGTAGTAATTCTAAACGACAGCTAGATATTGTTGCGGCTTCATCTTTGTCGGCGAGGGTAAAAATATTTCATTTCTCACGATATAAAATGCAATTTTGCAGTGACGGTATGCAATTAATATGTGTCCCGACAAGCATGAACGTTTTTAGTTAAATTGTACCTTATCTTCATTTCATTACATCATTGATTCCAATGCGCTTGTCGTTTAAGGGATCTCCCTATAATCATCTTTATCAAATTGGGGGAAGGTGTTCCTTAAATAATAACGATAGCAATTCCGTTTACTTATTATAAACGAGTAATTCTTTCTTTGATATAACTTCACGAATTTTCTGTAATAAACTGGTTTTAGTCTAGGAATTCTTTGAAAAAGCGATCCAATAGTGTCATTGCTGAATTTAGAAACCGACTTCCTTTGCATGTAATGTTTTATAAAAGTTTTTTAGTTTTAGTAGTTTGATGATTTTACACCAGCTTTGAGTTTAACTGCAGCAAAATTGCATCATGCATTAATTTGCTTATTCGAACTTTATAATATTGTAAGACGATCGTCGCACATGTTGTAGACCGTAATTCAAATTTGACTTAAAGGAATCTCCCTATAATCATCTTCATCAAATTGGGGGAAGGTGTTCCTTAAATAAGAACGATACCAATTCCGTTAACTTATTATATATGAGTGATTCTTTCCCTGACATAACTTTACACATGTTTGTAATAAGCTGGGCTTAGTCTAGAAATTCTTTGAAAAGGTGATCCATTAATATCATTGCTGAATTTGGAAAACCGACTTCCTTTGCATGAAATGTTTTATAAAGTCTATTAGTTTCAGTAGTTTGATGATTTTACACCAGCTTTGAGTTTAACTGCAGCAAAATTGCATCATACATAAATTTGCTTATTCGAACTTTATTGTATTGTAAGACGAGCGCCGTACATGTTGTAGTCCGTAATTTAAATTTGAGTTTGAGGGATCTTCCTATAATTACTATTAATTATCTTTATCAATCCGGGGGAAGGTGTTCCTTAAATAAGAACGATACCAATTCCGTTAACTTATTATAAAAGAGTAATTCTTTCTTTGATATAACTTCACGAATTTTCTGTAATAAACTGGTTTTAGTCTAGGAATTCTTTGAAAAAGCGATCCAATAGTGTCATTGCTGAATTTAGAAACCGACTTCCTTTCCATGTAATGTTTTATAAAAGTTTTTTAGTTTTAGTAGTTTGATGATTTTACACCAGCTTTGAGTTTAACCGCAACATAAAATGAACTAAGTTTTTAATATGAATTTGTTCACATGAATTGTTCTTCACAAAAAATATTTTCAGGACATTTTACTTTCGGCTCATATAAAATTGCGCCATAAAAAAAAAATTAAAAAAAAACATGTCATGCCGAGTTTTTTTATCAAGGTTTATTAAACAAACATACATACTTTATTATATTACCTTTTGTATTAAATATAAGTAACGGCCTGGTATCGGTTTCGCCTTTGTCGGCGAGCGTTAAAGGTGGTTTTGTATTTCATTTCTCAGGATAAAAGTGTAATTTGATAGAAGGGGTTTTCAATCACTACGGTTTAATAAGACGTAAGTACAATACGAGAAAGTTCGAATAAGCAAATTTATGTATGATGCAATTTTGCTGCAGTTAAACTCAAAGCTGGTGTAAAATCATCAAACTACTGAAACTAATAAACTTTATAAAACATTTCATGCAAAAGAAGTCGGTTTTCCAAATTCAGCAATGACATTAATGGATCACCTTTTCAAAAAAAATCTAGACTAAGCCCAGCTTATTACAAACATGCGTAAAGTTATGTCAGGGAAAGAATCACTCATATATAATAAGTTAACGGAATTGGTATCGTTCTTATTTAAGCAACACCTTCCCCCAATTTGATAAAGATGATTATAGGGAGATCCCTTAAACGACAAGCGCATTGGAATCAATGATGTAATGAAATGAAGATAAGGTACAATTTAACTAAAAACGTTCATGCTTGTCGGGACACATATTAGGTGCATACCGTCACTGCAAAATTGCATTTTATATCGTGAGAAATGAAATATATTTACCCTCGTCGACAAAGATGAAGCCGCAACAATATCTAGCTGTCGTTTAGAATTACTACAATACATATTTTATTTAAATTAGGTATGTGTATTTGTTTAATATGTTTTGATATAAAACTTTGAATGACATCAAACTCGAGAAAAAAAAAAAAAAAACCTAATTATGAGAGCCAGAAATCAGGATGTACCTAAAGATGCAAAATCCATGTACCTAAAGATGCAAAATCCTTACAAAATTTGTTGTGTGCAGAACAATCCACGTTAAAAACTTAGTTAATTTTATGTTGCAGTTAAACTCAAAGCGGATGTAAAATCATGAAACTACTAAAACTAACAAAGTTTCATAAAACATTTCATGTATAGAAAGTCGGCTTCTAAATTCAGCAATGACATTAAGGGATCGCGTTTTTAAAGAATTCTTAGACTACAACCAGCTTATTACAAAAAAATTAATAAAGTTATGTCAACGAAAGAATCAGTCATTTATAATAAGTTAACGGAATTGGTATCGTTCTTATTTAAGCAACACCTTCCCCCAATTTAATGAAGATGATTATAGGGAGATCTCTTAAACTCAGATTTGAATTACGGTCTACAACATGTACGACGATCGTATTACAATACTATAAAGTTCGAATAAGCAAATTAATGTATGATGCAATTTTGCTGTCTTTGACATTGTAAATGATCATTTATACATTCACGACGGCTGCCTGATACGTTTCCAAACGCTTGTCGTCAGGCGCTTCACGAATGAGTACGGCGCAGCGGCTAACCGTTGAACGGCGCATGCTCCGTTTTCACGGTGATTATACGGGCGAACTAGACGGAACGATGGCAAGTGTATAAGCATGCGACCAGCAGAATGCTCGTACAGCAGAGCGTGAGAGAACTACTCAATACATTACTTGTACGTTACCGTGTAAGGTAGTGTCGTCTGTTTGAATTAATTAAATTAAAATTTGGATGTCCTCGAGCCAATCTGGTTACTAAAAATAGAATGTGCGTATGTGCCTGTGCGCTATTTCTTACTTTCATGAAGTGACTTGAGCGATCTGTTCCAAATTTTAGATTAATGTTTACGGTATCCTAAAGTTCAGATGTCCTTGGTGCCCAATCTGGGGTCATAAAAATAGAATCTGTGTGTGCCTGTAGGTGCATGCTATTTCTTGCTTTGTGAAGAGACATGTGACAAACTGTCCCGAATTTTAGGATAGCGGTTTAAACTGCGAGCGCTCCTGTTTGTTAACGTGTATGGTAGTGTATGAATAAATTAAATTAAAATTTGGATATCCTTGGTGCCCAATCTGGGGCCATAGAAATAGAATGTGTGTGTGCCTCTAGTTGCATGCTATTTCTTGCTCTGTGAAGAGATATGAGACAAGCTGTCCCAAATTTTAGTTTAATGTTTACGGTATCCTAAAGTTCAGATGTCCTTGGTGCCCAATCTGGGGTCATAAAAATAGAATATTTGTGTGCCTGTAGGTGCATGCTATTTCTTGCTTTGTGAAGAGACATGTGACAAACTGTCCTGAATTTTAGGATAGCGGTTTAAACAGCGAGCGCCCTTGTTTGTTAACGTGTATGGTAGTGTATGAATAAGTTAAATTAAAATTTGGATGTCCTTGGTGCCCAATCTGGGGCCATAGAAAGAGAATGTGTGTGTGCCTCTAGGTGCATGCTATTTCTTGATCTTTGAAGAGATATGAGACAAGCTGTCCCAAATTTTAGTTTAATGATTATGGTATCCTAAAGTTCAGATGTCCTTGGTGCCCAATCTGGAGTCATAGAAATAGAATGTGCGTGTGCCTGTAGGTGCATGCTATTTCTTGCTTTGTGAAGAGACATGAGACAAACTTGTCCTGAATTTTAGGATAGCGGTTTAAACAGCGAGCGCCCTTGTTTGTTAACGTGTATGGTAGTGTATGAATAAATTAAATTAAAATTTGGATGTCCTTGGTGCCCAATCTGGGGCCATAGAAAGAGAATGTGCGTGTGCCTCTAGTTGCATGCTATTTCTTGCTCTGTGAAGAGATATGAGACAAGCTGTCCCAAATTTTAGTTTAATGTTTAAGGTATCCTAAAGTTCAGATGTCCTTGGTGCCCAATCTGGGGTCATAAAAATAGAATGTGTGTGTGCCTGTAGGTGTATGCTATTTTTTGCTTTGTGAAGAGACATGAGACAAACTTGTCCTGAATTTTAGGATAGCGGTTTAAACAGCGAGCGCCCTTGTTTGTTAACGTGTATGGTAGTGTACGAATAAATTAAATTAAAATTTGGATGTCCTTGGTGCCCAATCTGGGGCCATAGAAAGCACTCCCGACCCGTGGTACAACTGCGATGTCCAACTGGTTGTACTACGGAGAAGTAAATTTACCCATGGTTCAACTCTTTATTCTGATATTTATGATTATGACCCGTGGTACAACGGTGGAATTATGTCCAACTGGTTGGACCACGGGGATAGGATGATCGTGTAAAACAAATGAACGTCTAAAACAAATGACTATCGTTAAGTGATCTGACAACGATTGCGATTGTAATAATCTCCTTCTTTTTTAAGTCGGTTAAAAAATGGGTGCAAGTGATTGGTGCAATAAAGATGTTAATGAAGTGAAATAATAAACATTTATTTATTGAAAATATAAATTTTTTGAGGAATCTATACTAATATTATAAACAGATAAAATTTGTAAGTTTGTATGTAGGAGGAAATATCTGGAACTACTGGTTCAAAATGCATAATTCTTTTTGTATTGCATCCAATATGAGCTATCACTCATCTATCGAGGAATGCTATAGGTAGGCTATAGAACATTACGCTACGATCCTCGAAAAATTAATGGAATTAATTAATTAATTTTTAATTATAATAAAAATGGGAACTGACTAGTTAATAAAACATAGGTAAAAAGTGAAATAAAATGTTTTATTTTATTTAATTTACAACAGGGTTTCAAAGTGGCTACCTTTGACAGCAAAACACATTCTACACTTACCTAAGAAATCGCCTTTTAATCGTTAATTAAACTTTAATTAAAACAATGTGTCATGTGTCCTAACGCAATTTGTCGATTGCATGCCCAATAGTTATATGTCCATCCAATAACTGCAGTTGTACATGTCTTACATAATCATCGTTCATTATATATTGTGCCCTTCTTTTATTTCCGTCCTTACGCTTCTTCGGCATAGGTCCTTTGGATAAGTTACCTTTTTCACGAAGTGCATTTAACAATCTAATTAAATTCACATTATTCTTGTTAACTGCCTTGTTTAAGTCGCCATGAAAGGACTCGGCCACATTATTTGTCCTATGACGTTCTCCGAAGACAGTTATGTACCTT
The DNA here is from genome assembly GCA_916701695.1 of Agrochola macilenta. NCBI lineage: Eukaryota > Metazoa > Arthropoda > Insecta > Lepidoptera > Noctuidae > Agrochola > Agrochola macilenta. Next base: position 6,072,527 of record OU753579.1, read on the forward strand.
TTGATTTTCTTATTTAACCAAACGCGACTTATGTACTTCAAGAATTTACCCATTTTCAGAAATCCCAATGTTTTTACTTCGTTCTTTATGTATGTCCATGCCTCATTGATTATCCCGGCTGGTATTAAGGGTAATATAGAACACATTCCGACTACTCTTTTCTCAGGTTTGGACTTTATATGTCTTTTTCTTTAATTATTTGCATGTCCTGATAAAAATAATATAAACAATGATATAACAAATATTATCAACAAAAAAGTAAGCATACATATACAATTTCAATAAATACTTAAAAGGGTGAGTTTCCACTGACGTCAAGCTGGGGAAAGGAGTGCAGAGTGCAGGGTGTTTTCATTGAAGAGGAGTGGAGCGGAGCTGAGTTCCACTCTCACTCTAAAATGCAGCGTATATTTAGTTACATTAATGTGAAACAGAGGGAGATTACGAGCACTATGATTGACCAATTCACGGTCCACTCCTCTGCACTCCACACAGCTCCGCGTCAGTGGAAACGCACTCTAATACTAATACATACAATCGTACCTTATTAACTGTAACAGATCCACAACATTTGAGTTTTTTGTACATAGAGCACCGCCAATATGCGCCACGCGACTCATCTTTAAAAGCTTTCACTTTGTAAAATTGTCGACTTTTTAATAACAAAACATTACCGTCTTTTCTTTCAATTATTCTAACTTCACAATTTTCCGACATTTTCCTTTGGTATGGTGTGAAAACGAGAAATATTCACGCGTCAATATCAACGTCTTAATCATCAATAGACAATTAATCAAAAGAGGTAGTAATTGAATTGCACTTCAGCATTGATAGATAACCTTTTCCTGTTTATTACCAGTAGTTGTTCCATAGATACATTCAATTCCCAGAAGTACAACTAGTTGGACCAAGGAAAGAACAACTCACTCGAGTTGAACCATTGGTAAAGATATTTCCCCATAGAACAACCAGTTGAACCATGGGTAAATTTACTTCTCCGTAGTACAACCAGTTGGACATCGCAGTTGTACTACGGGTCGGGAGTGATAGAAAGAGAATGTGTGTGTGCCTCTAGGTGCATGCTATTTCTTGATCTTTGAAGAGATATGAGACAAGCTGTCCCAAATTTTGGTTGAATGATTATGGTATCCTAAAGTTCAGATGTCCTTGGTGCCCAATCTGGGGTCATAAAAATAGAATGTGTGTGTGCCTGTAGGTGCATGCTATTTCTTGCTTTGTGAAGAGACATGTGACAAACTGTCCTGAATTTTAGGATAGCGGTTTAAGCTGCGAGCGCTCCTGTTTGTTAACGTGTATGGTAGTGTATGAATAAATTAAATAAAAATTTGGATATCCTTGGTGCCCAATCTGGGGCCATAGAAATAGAATGTGTGTGTGCCTCTAGTTGCATGCTATTTCTTGCTCTGTGAAGAGATATGAGACAAGCTGTCCCAAATTTTAGTTTAATGTTTACGGTATCCTAAAGTTCAGATGTCCTTGGTGCCCAATCTGGGGTCATAAAAATAGAATGTGTGTGTGCATGTAGGTGTATGCTATTTTTTACTTTGTGAAGAGACATGAGACAAACTTGTCCTGAATTTTAGGATAGCGGTTTAAACAGCGAGCGCCCTTGTTTGTTAACATGTATGGTAGTGTATGAATAAATTAAATTAAAATTTGGATGTCCTTGGTGCCCAATCTGGGGCCATAGAAAGAGAATGTGTGTGTGCCTCTAGGTGCATGCTATTTTTTGATCTTTGAAGAGATATGAGACAAGCTGTCCCAAATTTTAGTTTAATGATTATGGTATCCTAAAGTTCAGATGTCCTTGGTGCCCAATCTGGGGTCATAGAAATAGAATGTGCGTGTGCCTGTAGGTGCATGCTATTTCTTGCTTTGTGAAGAGACATGAGACAAACTTGTCCTGAATTTTAGGATAGCGGTTTAAACAGCGAGCGCCCTTGTTTGTTAACGTGTATGGTAGTGTATGAATAAATTAAATTAAAATTTGGATGTCCTTGGTGCCCAATCTGGGGCCATAGAAAGAGAATGTGTGTGTGCCTCTAGGTGCATGCTATTTCTTGATCTGTGAAGAGATATGAGACAATCTGTCCCAAATTTTAGTTTAATGATTATGGTATCCTAAAGTTCAGATGTCCTTGGTGCCCAATCTGGGGTCATAGAAATAGAATGTGCGTGTGCCTGTAGGTGCATGCTATTTCTTGCTTTGTGAAGAGACATGAGACAAACTTGTCCTGAATTTTAGGATAGCGGTTTAAACAGCGAGCGCCCTTGTTTGTTAACGTGTATGGTAGTGTATGAATAAATTAAATTAAAATTTGGATGTCCTTGGTGCCCAATCTGGGGCCATAGAAAGAGAATGTGTGTGTGCCTCTAGGTGCATGCTATTTCTTGATCTGTGAAGAGATATGAGACAATCTGTCCCAAATTTTAGTTTAATGATTACGGTATCCTAAAGTTCAGATGTCCTTGGTGCCCAATCTGGGGTCATAGAAATAGAATGCCTGTAGGTGCATGCTATTTCTTACTTTGTGAAGAGACATGAGATTATCTGTCCTGAATTTTACTTTATTGTAAGCGATCCTAACGTTCAGATGTCCTCGAGCCAATCTGGTCACAGAAAACGGAGTGATGCGTGTATATGCGCTATCTCTAATTTTGTGGAGAGACATGAGACAAGCTGTCCTGAATTTTAGGTTAGCGGGGTGTATGAAAGGAGCCTCCTCGTGGCGCACCCTGGAAGCAGCTTGACACGGTAACGCAGTTTCAAGGCTGACTAATCCCTTCAACTTAGTAACAATTAATGTATTACATAAACATTTATAACTCGTTCCATCGGGTGGAATAGACGTCGAACTGGAATTGGCGCCGGACCAGTATTTTACTAAACCTTCCGTTCCATCGGGTGGAGTATGCGCCGAACCAATATTTTACTCAACCTTCCGTTTCATCGGATGGAATAGACGCAGAACTGAAAAAGGCATCGGACCAGTATTTTACTCCACCTTCCGTTCCATCGGGTGGAATAGGCGCCGAACCAATATTTTACTCAACCTTCCGTTCCATCGGATGAATTAGACGTCGAACTGAAATAGACGTCGGACCAATATTTTACTCCCCCTTCCGTTCCATCGGATGGAATAGGCGCCGAACCAATATTTTACTCAACCTTCCGTTCCATCGGGTGGAATAGGCGCCGAACCAATATTTTACTCAACCTTCCGTTCCATCGGATGGAATAGGCGCCGAACCAGTATTTTGCAGCACTATGTACGATTTCATTTATATTATTGGGCATTCTACTCCACCGAGAGTGACGAGGCGAACGGAGTGAGGCGATGGAACGGAAGGTGGGGTAGAATGCCCAATAATACCCTACTTAAGTCCATACTTCGAGTGAAAACTACAACATCCTGTCCTAAAAATATCTTATAATAACTATTGAATACTTCGTATTATTTCAGATAATTCTATCATGAAAGAACTATCATCAGACAAAGCAATCGGTTTTGTTGTAACATTGCATTCTGGACACAACAACAGTTATATGATATGTGCTCGTACGGAATCAACTGACTACACCAAAGTTATGGTGAGATTCGTAATGCGGACAAAATTCAGTAAGTTTGTTTCGTTTCCTATTTTATTAGCTACAGTCATAGATATGTGTGCTTAGATGAGAGGAACACGATCAGCATGTCTAAAACGCGTTCAACAGCTGTCAGTGTCAAAATTGTTAAGTATTCCTTACACCTTTGTACACTGACAGCTCTTGAACGCGTTTAGATGTGCTGAACGCGTTCAATTTTAGAATTTCAATTTAAAGAACCTCACTCAAGACATTACTTAAAAAAAGTTTTAACAAATCAAAAGGCTTTAAACGAGTTTTTTTTTCAATTATATTCATTTCAATTCAATTCATTTATTCAATAACAATTTTTTACATTGTGTCTGAATTTCTCTAACTAAATACCTACTTATGAAACATCATGCATGCAATCCATATTTAAATTATTACAATAAAATTATCATAATTACATTAAAATCAGAATAACAATAAAAATAATATAAAAATAAATGTCATAAGTCAATTCATAAAATTCAATACAATGTTCATTTCAAATCAATCAATCAATAAATAAAAGGAGGAGCTCGTGGCTAAGTAACAACAGCCGCACTGGTCGATCCATCAGGTTAAGCTACGCTTGCCGGGGTTGGTCAGTGGATGGGTGACCATCTTTACATACCGAGAATCCTCCGTGCCTCGGAAAGCACGTTAAGCCGTTGGTCCCGGCTGTCATTCGTGGATCTTTGACAGTCGTTACGAGTCGTCAGAAGCCCGAAAGTCTTACCAAGGGGTATCGTATTACCCAGTTACTGGGTTGTGGAGGTCAGATAGGCAGTCGCTCCATGTAAAATACTGGTATTCAGCTGCATCCGGTTAGACTGGAAGCCGACCCCAACATAGTTGGGAAAAGGCTAGGCAGATTGATTGTTCATTTCAAATCAATAAAATTATGTTACTTTCAACTTTTGTATTAATTTATAATTCATCAATAGAATATAGACACTTATTTAACAAGAACCGTTTAAGCTTATTCTGAAACCCACTTGTATATACTAGACTTTTTATTTCTGTCGGCAGTTTATTGAACATTTTTAATGACTTGTGGTAGGCGCTATGCTTTGCAACGTTCAGGTGAGTCACTTGCTTCATCTGGAGATCTTTTCTTCTTGTACTCTCTCTTTTTTTTCTTTCATCTTCAGTCTCATATTCAAAGATATATTTTGATAAGTGACTAAGTAGGACCAAAATGTACAAACTTGGGACTGTCAATATATTCAAGTCATTGAAATGTAGCTTGCATGATTCTTGCTGTTGAATTCTAGCTATGGTTCTGACTGCTCTTTTCTGAATCACAAAAGCTTTTTGAGTATTGTAATCATGACTTCCTCCCCAGAAAAGTATGCTGTATCTCAGTTTTGACTCAACTAATGCGTAATAGACCATTTTTAAATGTTTTATGGTTACCTCGTTTCTTAGACTTCTTAGTACGTAACAGGCAGAGCTGATTGCTTTATCTAGGTGTGTTAGCTCTTGTTTCCACTTTAACTGGCTATCGATATGAACTCCCAGAAACTTAACCACTGGGACCACGTTCACTGTTTCTCCATTTATGACGCAGTTAATGCTATCTTTATTTTTGGAAGTAGAATGAAAAAGCATTACATTGGTTTTACTAGCATTAACTTTAAGACTGTTAACAGCAAATCAGCTGTGAAAGATATCTAAGGTTTGATTAGCTATGGAATTAAGATCGTTTATATTGTCAGCCGAAACAACTGCATTGGTATCGTCAGCAAACACTACAAGTTGGATAGATCCCACAGCTTTTCCACTCATGTGTTGTATAAGGTCATTAACAAACGCAATAAAAAATATCGGACCCAGTATGGAGCCTTGTGGTACGCCAGTGTGTACAGGAAACAGTTGGGACCTATATGTTTCTTCACTTGGACAAGTTTTACCTGAGGAATTTGTCTATGACTCCACTGCTTTGATCTCCACGAACAACTTCCTGTTTTTTAAATATAACGTTAGAAGTGCCAATACTTTACCCCTGACACCGTAGTGCTCAAGTTTTTCTAGCAGTAATTTGTGATCCACCGTGTCAAATGCTGAACTTAGGTCTAAGAAAAGCCCAGCTACTTTCTGTTTGTCGTCCAATCTGCTAACTACGTCCTTAATTAGAGTCGATATTGCGTCTTGTGTCCCAACGTTTTTCTGATAACCAAATTGTCTTCTACTTATCACTCCATTTAGGTTGAAATGTCTGAGTAATCTAGTTTTAATTAGCTTTTCAAGAATTTTTGAGTGAATAGGTAGTAATGAAATTGGTCTGTACATCTTTGGGTCTGTTTTAGATCCTTTTTTGTGTACAGGAATTATTTTGGCTATCTTCAGTTGATCTGGAAAAATTCCTTCGTCAAAACATTTATTATAAAAATGCTTAAAGGTTCCGCTAGTACGTCTATATTTTCCTTTATTACTGATATATTTATGTCATCATAGCCACAAGATTTTTTGTCGTCCATTTTTTTCACCATTTTGAATATCTCAAAGGGAGTGACAGGGTCTAGGACAAGGTCATTGGTTACTCTTTTTGCACTTATACGTAAAATATCCATAGCAGCCCCTGTGCACGTAGTAGTTGATGAATTAAGTTCGAACTGCTAGGCAAAGATATTCACAATATCTGATGGTTCTGACACAATCTAATTATTTGATTTTAAAATTAGTTTTGTGTTGTTTTTGACACTCTTATTTCTATGTTTGTTTATAATTTTCCAAACATCTTTTGAGATGTTCGTTAATTTTGCTAATTCAGATTGTACTGTTAGCTTTTTGGCCATATTTATTACTTTCCTAAACAGAGCGATGTATTTTTGCCTATAATCTATCACAGTATCATTTTGTCTATTCCCTTTGCCAGCATAGAGAAATCGTTTCATTTTTACTAGAAACCTTTACTCCCTTAGTGACCCAGCGCAGCTGCGTATTACGCGTTAAGTGTACCTGCAGTATCCCTTTTCTAAAACAGCGTGTGAACATTTCTTCGAATTTCGTTAAAAATGAGTTTATTCCGAAATCAGTCCAGTCTTGATTTACTCGTAATAGCAAATTCCTAAAGTTTCTTCTTGTATTTACATTAAAAATCCGTTTGGTAATTTTAACACTACTGTTTTTTATATTCCTACATAGTTCGTTACTTTTGAATACTGTACTGCAAAGTAATCCCGCATGTCCATCTGCCAAGCGATTGTGGTCAACATCGCAACTTATCACACAATCGTCTGATAAGTTGGAGAAGACATTGTCTATACAAGATCGTGAGTCATTTCGAATAAATGTAGTCGAACTAATTAGAGGTCTAAAGTTGTAACATGTCAATTTTAATAAGTCGTTCCTTTTTTTATTGTCAGTTAATAAGTCAATATTAAAATCACCGCAAATAACACAGTTCTTGTTAAAGAAATGTTCTAATAGTTTTTCGAGCCTCACCATCATAAAAGTGTCTAAGTTTTTATCATAAGGCGTACGATAACAGCAACACACCGATAGGCCTGTAGAAACATCTTTGATACAGCATATTTCAAAACTATCCATTTTATGTAATTTTTTGGCAATGGGCAGATCTTCATATTCATTCCCTATCCATTTCTGCTAGGATAAGAGTCCCTCCTCTCAGCTTATTTACTCTGGTGTTATATGATGCAACATTGTACTTTGAAAGATTTAACCAAGAAACTAGTTCTTCGTTAAGAAAATGCTACTCAAGCTATCTAGGTATTTTTCTAACACATCTTTCTTGTTATTCAGGCCACACATATTTTGATGAAAGATATTTAAACGATTACACAATGAACTATCTACAGACTCGTTTAGATGTTTTACAGTTGACACATGTTTATCAACGAAAAAATGTTTCTCTATCCAACATTATCTTTTTTTTAAGTAGTATGGAATAGTACCAGGTTGTAATTGGCCGATTTTACTGCTTTCCTGTTTATTAACGATACTTAGACTGTCACAGTTATTTTCATATTCACAGTTTAGTGATAGCTTTATGTAGCTATTCAAGTTCTGAAAGATATTTACAATAGCCCTATTATTGACTTTGCCTGTATATTTAGAAAACATTTTATAATTATATTCCAGATGTTTGTTGGTATCAAACAAATATGCATATTTAAAAGTCTGATTACCTAGGTACATAAGTTGATTGAAAGATTCTATTCTAGTATTAAATAAGTTAACATTACATTTTAATTTAAAATTAGGACAACACAGAATAACATTAGTATGCATTACATTTTCGATTACACATCTTATGTGATTAAACAATTTGTCGTAATTATTGGACTCTAAAAAGTATTTTTCACCAAGGAGGATTATACAATAGTCCTTTATAGTATAATCTACTAATTTCTTGTCCAATGATGCAAGGAGCTCCGCTGTACCCGCATTAGGCATACAGTAGTGACAGATTTTGGCGTTCGGAAAAGTGTTTTCGGCAATTCTTAATATATCATTTACATTATTCTCACTAATTATACATAATTTATTGAAACACGTGTTTTTCAAAATTAATTTATGTTGAGTCATCGATCCCATTGCTTGTTCTGTAATTGTAGTGCACTCTGTAGTAACGTGTACTGGCAGCACATTGTAGACAACACTAGGTTCCATAACAGGTAAGTTTGAAACTTCAGACGGTGGTTTATTTACTCCAATTTGCTGAACAAAACGCTGTTGTGTGTTTTTTGGTAACTGCATATCAGTTTGTGTTTGTTTCGTTTTACAGTTTGTTAGTGGTTTTCACTTTGGTGTACTTTGGTTTGTTTTAATTGGGCTAATTGTTGTTACTTTTTTGTATAATTGGTTTTTCTTAATCAAGTCTTCATTTGTGAACCTAAGTTTACTATTTTCTAGATTCAATATGTCTATATCCTCGTGAGCACTATTTAATTCAGATACAAGTTTTTGGATTTCATCTTTTAATGCTCGTACTTGATCATAGTCTTCGTCTTCTGTTATGTCAGGCATGCTACTAGCAGTGCACTCGATTATCTGCGATGTTGAGTCATTGTCGTCTGGAGCAGGGTCCGAAATGGTTCGAACGCGCGTACGACGAAGTGTAATATTTTCTAGGAAATTCATACTAGAAATCTTGAAATAAATTTGATCTTTTTTTATCCTTTTGATATCTATATATGCGTCTAGCGTATTTTAATTTTTAAGCTATTATTGTTAGTCAAAGCGAGTGGAACTGTTTTCTTTGTTTAGTTTTTAAGTGCTTATTGTACCACTGCTCTCATTCCACTTTTGTCTGGCTAGACCTGCTGGGGACCAGTCTTTATTAAAAGAGTCTAGCTCATCCCGCCATCTCTGTCTGGTCTCGCCGTAGCCGCGAGCTCAAACTCAAACTCAAACTCAAATATAAAAAATACAGGTTGTTATTTTTTTCGTATTTCCGTCGGTTTGATACCCGTCTGAAGCAAGTGTCTTTACGAAATCAATACTATGCATGCAATATATATTTGCCCTTGACCTTGTATCACATTCGGACGACCATCATCTGTCCTATCCGTTGTGCAGTATCTGTGCGGACTCTTCTTTATAACAACAGAGGATATGGGGCAAGCCATCAGTGCGGGAATCCCTCGCCAGCCGGAGCGCTATAGTAGCAACCCCATTTTTGATATTTTGTGTGAATCGTCAAGTTTTCGCTGTCATTGGAGAGTAAGAGACAAAAAGTGTGGGTGTATGTATTGCGATCTCGTTTTGCTATACTTTGGCAAAAGATTAAAGTTTGCGCGACTTTTGAATTTTGTGTAATGCGCGTTTAAAGGTTTTGTGCATAGATACAGAAGCGCTTAGGGGGTGCTTTCCCTCTCCAGCATTCTTCACTCCACCTCGTATAACATTGCAAAAAAAAAAGCTGCAATATGAAATAGGTAGGGAAAGGAATTAATTTTGTATTTCTTTTTATAGATATAGTAAATGTCAGAATTAATGGGATGACTCTACGACCAAAACTCTATAATGTTGTAAATAATCTCTATAACATTGAATACAATTATCTAAGTAACCAACCCATCGACGTGGTGTGTGAAGTTCAGCGAACAGACTTGAAATTGGTGGTGGTGGACAATTTCAATTTCGCTGGTAAACTAAGCAGTTACAAAAAGACAGGTAATTATAATATATTATATTTAATTATAGGTACCTCATAACTATGTATCGTCGCTTTTGAGTATAAAGCTCGGTAATGCAACTTTAACTTTTTATTTTATTAAATTTTTGGAAAAAAAAACCTCTCAACACACGCAGTTTTGTGACGGCATCTATATCGCCACATGTGACTTACGCATCATACTGACGTCACGCAAAATCCTGCATCGCGTAAGCAGATTTTACCGCGCGATCAGCATATATACATATAACTTCCCAGTTGCCCACCAGTTTTTCGCATATAAGAGGTTTTCACTCTAAGACTACGGTATACATCATGTCGGTATGTGTATAGACATAAATATGTTGATGACGTACTATAAATATGTATACACAAGGTTAAATAAAATTTGTTAGCGGAACTCCACTGACGTGATGGGTATCGTCCTCTAAACATGGTAAAAAAACAACGACACCATATTTTTGGAATTTAAAATACCAGTTTAAAACTATTTTTTCTTTGTGTAAACTTCAGCGACGTGATGAGTATAAATTTCTTAACACTATAAAATGAAAACTACAGATTTTTCTCAATTCATACTACAAGTAAATACACTATGATTTTCTTTCTTTTTGGTAGTAATATTCTATTAATCTCTCAAATACATTGCAAATTAGTTTTGTATAATTTAGAAGCATTTTGTTCAATTTTTGTAAATGTGAGTACCATGGAGCCGTTTTAATGTTATTAAGATGTATGTTGACTTGAAAGAGCATGGCAGTTGAGAGTATGTCATGCTCACTTAAATGTCTCGCTGATGGTGGCGAGTGTGTTAGATCATTCGGTTCCCTACAAATTGGTTGAGCTGGATGGTGCTGATCCATGCATCATGTTCGTGAACGGGCGCCGTCAGTTGTGACTGGTCATCTCTTATCTGCCATGGCTTATTTTTAATCTTATATTTTGAATTGTTTTGATTATTTTTTGTACATTGTTCTCACATATAGAAGCAACAAGAATAATGTACCCAGGATTTTGTAATTTTCTATATTTAAAAGAGTGTCCTTGGAGTTTCTTGCCCGTTCTTCTCCATAAAGATCTACGTTTTGGAATGGGCAACTAGCTTCAACTTTCTGACTAACTGACGCGACTATTTGACAATTCAAAAGTGCCTGTAAATGGTTTAATTGAAATAAATGCTTTGAGTTTGAGTTTGAGTTTGAGACTACCAGCGGTCGTTTACCCCCAAAAAAAGAGGTTTTTTTTTTCGTATCGATACCCACCACGTTTGTAGAGTTTCGCTAGCTCACTTAGTTTTACCTTGTAGAACGTTATTTAGAGTGTTATTTAAATAAAAAGCGACTCTTGCGACGACACAATAAAGTTCAATTTAGGTCGCATAGGACACGGTGGAGCATACGGTGGAGGTCTGCCCGGCTTGGGCGTAGCACCGCCGTGTCCTCACGGAGGCGATCGGCGGCGGCGATCTCTCGCGTCCGGCCCTGGTTCAGGCCATGGTCCGGAGCGGAAGTGCATGGGAGGACGTCACCTCCTTTTGCGAAGCAGTTATGCTCGCGAAGGAGGAGACGGAGCGCGCGAGGGAGATGCAAGCTGCACGCCCTCGCGCCCCTAGCCGCCGCAGGAGACGCCCCGGGCGTCGGGAGTCACGAGCCGACTTCCGGCCACTGTAGGCGCGGGCTTGCGGACGTTGAGCAATGGGCAGCTCGCCGTCCGATAAGGACCAGGCCTGGGTCGACGGCGCGTTGTGTTCCACGCGCGCCTCAAAGAGATGTCAGCACCAACTGACGGGGTCCGTAAGGACCAATGCCTGCTGGGGTTGCGGGTTTGTTCGAAAGGGATATCGCGGCACACAGGCAACGGAAGGAACACGGGTGGGTTGTAGTCAGTAAAAGTCTGACACGCCCTCTTGCTCTGCCCAGAGCGGGAGAAGTCATTTGACGATTTCGCAACATCAAAAAAAAAAAAAATTGCGTTAATCACCTTCAGTTATATTCACCTAGAAGTTGCCTCTCTTTCTATCGCGTGACTCTTAGATCTTCTGTCTACGTTACACTCACTGAATTGGCCCAGCAAGACGGGCCTGCCGCGTACTTGTAGCTTCATACCTAAACTGCAGAGTGTCCCATCTGTATTTGTGCCACTATAAGTATTGTATTATAAATTTAAAGTGTCCTTGTTACTGTGTTGTCAAGACATGTTACGCTGGGCACGCCACAATTGCGGCGATAAGTCACCTCATTGAGGAGCTAGAGAGGCGCCACGGTGTACTCACCTTCCACCTGACGCAGGTCCTCACCGGATACGGTTGTTTCGGGAGGTTCTTGTTCCACATAAGGCGGAGGAAACGCCCGGGTGTCACCACTTTGTGGATCGCCCGGAGGACACGGTGGACCATATGGTGGAGGTCTGCCCGGCTTGGGAGGGGCACCGCCGTGTCCTTGTGGAGGTGATTGGCGGCAGTGATCTCTCGCGTCCGGCCCTGGTCCAGGCCATGGTACGGAGGGAGAGGGTGTGGGAAGCCGTCACCTCCTTCTGCGAAGCAGTGTTGCTCGTGAAGGAGGAGGCGGAACGCGTGAGGGTGAGGCAAATTTCGCGCCCTCACGCCCCTAGCCGCCGCAGGAGACGCCCTGGGCGTCGGGAATCACAGGCCGATTCCCGGCCACCGTAGGCGCGGGCTTGCGGACGGTGAGCAATGGGCAGCTCACCGTACGGTAAGGACCAGGCTCGGGTCAACGGCGCGTTGTGTTCCACGCGCGCCTCAAAGAGATGTCAGCACAACAGAAGGGGTCTGCTAGGACCGATGCCTGCTGGGGTCGGGGGAGACATTATCATTTAAAAACTACAGATTTAGATTCAAGTGCTGATTCCGAAAGAACTACTAGCAAGTTTGCGTATTCTACGAGTATGATGTGTTCTACGACCGTATACAGAAAAAATAATGAAGCACATCTAACGATCAACAACGTGATGAGATGTCCACGTGAAGTAAGATCAGTCTGCTTCCTGTAACTTATTTACACGCGTACAGTACGACACAGCTTAGATGTTTTTCATTCATTCATTTCAATTTTACGAATGTATTTGGTAACATGACTTCACAAGTTATTGCGTTTGCGTAAAGATCATTTTCACCTAAACAATTACTCGTATATATACTCGTATTGGTGATTTTGAAGGCGCACTCAGTTCAGATGGTGATCGATTTTACAAATTTTGCCAATCCTACATCTAAGTTGTGTCGCACTGTACGTAGAACACTTATCAACAGAAATACTTAAGTTTCTACTTCAAAGTTCTCTTAGATTATATAAAGAGAAATTAGAAATTCTTGTGAAAAAACAATCGTGCTTCGACAAGTACCTTTATTAAAGTAAAAACTTCTTTAGGCACGTTGAGTGATTTTTGGTAAGGGGTAAACTTATGGATTCTCCTAGTGCTTTACTATAGAATTTAGATGGCGCTAATACCAGTTTTAAGTTTTCACTTTTGTTGGCAGCCAACTTTTTTTTGTCTGACATACGCTTCTGAAAATAACATTTATACTTAGCTACGTAGGTATAATAATAATAATAATCGTTTATTTGGACTTAATAAAATAAAGCCTAATACAGTTAAATTCCTAGGGTACAAATAATGTAGGTGAGTAGACGGCAACTTTATGAACTCTGAATTCCAAACTAGGTAAAACCTGTATCTTGGAAATCAGTGCACTTCCGTGCAAAATTAGGTGTATAAACTTACAAATCACATACTAAAATTAAAAGAGTTAAACTATGAAAGAAAAAACTTGACGGGTTAGTGAGCTAAGTGAGTGTGTGTAAGTGGTGAGTGTAGTCAGTGTAGTGTAGGTATAGGGTGTGGATTTGTGTGGTGTATATAGTGTAGGTATAGGGCGTGAATATCTGTGGTGTGTGTAGTGTAGGTATAGGTATGAGTGTGTACGCGAACGTGTAGGTGTGCTTTCGGTATGTTATTTTAAAATATCCAGAACTTTTTCCTTATTCATATAATCAAGACTTAGGAGCCATTTGGTGACCACTATTTTACATTGCTGTTTAGCTAAAGGATATATTTTTAGGATTTGATTGATTTTGTTGTACAAATTTCCACCTAAGAAGTTAAAAAATCTTTGTGCAAAATGAGTGTGACAAGCTTTATAAACGCAGACTGTATATTTCATACGTTTCTGCTGTAAAGCTGTAGGGTCATACGTCAGTAAACCATGCATTTTGAGGATAGTGTGAAGTATGAAAAGTTGTCTCACTGATAATACCTCGCAGGTTTTGTAGAGGTCAGTAGTGGGATGAAAGAATGGGAGGAACGCACTAACTTTAAGTAACGCTCTTTGAGCGCGCTCAAGTTTCAAAATTATTGTTTTACACGCCCCGCCCCAGGACGTTATACAATATACCAATAGTGACTGACATAAGGCGGAGTAAACAGTTTTTAACACTTTAGGACTAGCTATACGCCTGAGATTTTTAAATATATATATTAATTTTCGAACCCTCGATGAAACCAGGTCTATGTGGGGAGCAAAACTAAGTCTGCTATCTATTAGGATGCCAAGGTACTTAATGGCGCTCGTTTGAACAAGGAAAGGACAGTTACAGGATGTTAGACGACTACACATATGGGAGTGCGCAAAAATGAATTCTGAATTACTATCAATCGATTGTGGGACATTTCGGAGAGAAAACTTTAAGTATTTCGTTTTGTTAACATTTAATGGTAAGAGGTTACATCTCAGCCACTGGTTAACGGCATCAAAACCGCATTGAGCGTGTTGAAACGTGCTGCCCCATGAGTCACCTGTAAAAACAAGGGCCGTGTCGTCTGCAAAGGCAACAATCTTCCCATTTTGGAGTTCAAGGTCACAAAGGTCATTAATGTAAATGAGAAATAGAGTAGGTCCAAGGACGCTACTTTGTGGAACTCCGTAGGTAATGGGAAGGTCGCCACTTATCCAATCGCCAACTCTGACACATTGAAATCTGTTAGTAACGTAGTCTGTGAAGAGTTTAAGCTGTAACCCCCTAATGCCCATTCGCTCAAGTTTGACTAGCAACCTGGGGACAGAGACTGTATCAAAAGCCTTTGCCAGATCGAGAAAAATTGCCAAAACTTTATTTTTATTATCAATATTATTGACAACAAAGTCCTTGACTTCATGAACTGCATCACTAGTAGGTAGGTAGGTATCATTCAAGGTATCTGATGGCTGTATAGAGGTATGAGGAACAGGGTGTATAGTTCACTCATCCTCTACAGAAAAGGGAGGATCCTCCGACCAGATCGGTATCGTGTCTGGCGGGCAACTGCCCAAAGATTGATGTCGGAAAGTTATATATACTATATGTTGATCGCACTGTAAACTATACTTGCGCGATGCAGGATTTGTGTGACGTCAGGTCTTTGATGCGTAGTTCACATGTGGCGATGTAGATGCCACCTGAATTGGGATAGTGGGACAACACAGACTAATAATAGGTTCCCTAGGGGGGGGGGGGGGATGAGACAAAACAAACTTGCTCATCATTCTCCTTTCGCAACATACCTCGCTGTTTACTCTTGATAGCGAACTTAACACGTAAAGTCCCAACGGGTATTCGGAGTGTAGGATTAAAAATACAACCTACGTAATATACCTATACCTGTTAATGAATACCTACATACATATTTTTAAATTACAGTACTAAAAAAGAAAACTGAGATGTCGTTTTATCTTGCTGACGATAACAAGAAATTATGGTGTTCATCTGATCATATCATTGGTGGTAGTGCAGAACAAGTAACTATTCATTTTACTCCGGGCAATTTCATTATTGGTAAGAGAAAATATAATATTTAGTGCTCTACGATTTTTGATGAATTTGTTTTGTTTTTCTCTTTTAGAAACAATTTGTATAAAAGTATAAAATTGTCATGCATGTTTTTAAATTTAGCATAAGCAACCGGTAATGTTCCCACTGCTGAAACAAAGACCTCCTCTCTGTGAGAGCGAGTGGGCTGTCCACCACGCGGACATACTCGTAGTGCGGATGGATGTCAGATGTCTTCGAATTTTTAGTTTTAGGATATGCCGATTTCCTCACGATGTTTTCCTTCACCGTTTCAAGAGTAGTAATAATAATAATAATATGAAACTTTCAGTAGCGCCATCAGGATGGAATTTGGTGTGGACAAATGTGCGGTCATGCATGTAAAGCGAGGGGAGATTGTGGAATCCGTGGGAATGGAACTCTCGGATTCCATAAATCTTAGAGCCCTCTCCGCATCCGAAACCTATAAGTATTTGGGTATGTCGGAAGCGTTGGGCATCAATGTTACTGACATGAAGCAATCATTGAAGGAGCGCTTCTTTGGCCGCCAGAAGAAAGTATTCAATAGTTTTCTATCAGGCGGAAATAAGGTGCGCGCCTTCAATGGTTGGGTCATGCCGGTTTTGATGTACTCTTTCGGCATACTCAAATGGACTCAGACCGAACTCGACGCCTTGGATAGGAGGGTCCGTACGCTGCTGACTGCATATCGAATGCACCACCCACGGTCATCGGTAATGAGACTGTATATCCAGCGAAAGTGTGGAGGTCGAGGTTTTTTAAACGCTAAGACCCTCCACAATCGCGAGATATGCAGTCTCAGGGAATATTTCCTGGAAGCCGACGTGGGGATGCATCGAGATGTGGTCGCGGTGGACAAGAACCTCACCCCGCTCTCCATGGCTAAAGAGAACTGGCGCAAGCCTGTAGTGCTTGACACTAACGATCGCAAGGAGGTATGGCAAAGTAAGGAGCTTCACGGACGCTTTTTCGGGGCCCTACATGGACCCGATGTAGATTTTCTAGCGTCCGTAGCCTGGCTGCGTTTTGGTGACCTTTTTGGGGAAACCGAAGGTTTTGTCTGTGCAATTATGGACGAAGTTATCATGACGAACAACTACCGTAGATTTATTGTGAAAGACGGCACGGTTGACATCTGTCGGGCATGCCACCGTCCGGGAGAATCAATTCGACACATTATCTCCGGCTGTTCTCGTCTAGTTAACGAAGAGTACTTGCATAGACACAACCTTGTAGCCAGGATTATCCATCAGCAACTTGCTCTGAAATACAATCTTGTGGAATCGGAAGTGCCGTACTACAGGTATGTGCCCGACCCAGTTCTCGAAAATGGAAATATCACATTGTACTGGGATCGATCCATCATCACTGACAGGACTATTGTTGCCAATAAACCTGATATAGTGGTGGTGGATCGAGTAGAGCGGCGCACAATGATAATTGACATAACGGTCCCGCATGACGGGAACCTCGTGAAAGCTGAGAAAGATAAACAAATCAAGTATCTTGACTTGGCTCACGAGGTTGTCGACATGTGGGATGTGGACTCAGCGATCATTGTGCCGATAGTCGTATCAGCCAATGGCTTAGTTGCCAAGAGCCTCGACCAACACCTAAGGAGGCTCTCGTTGGGCAGCTGGATCAAGGGCTTGATTCAGAAAGCGGTACTTCTGGACACGGCTCGCATTGTCAGGAGGTTCCTCTCTCTGGAGCCCTAACCGCCGGTAGCTTGGAACCTGTTCCCGATACCGGTGGGCTACTATTTTTAAATGTTTTAATATTTTTTATATTGTAATATTTAAAAATGTAATTTGTAAGTATTTAAATGAAACAAAGGAAATAATAATATAATTTCTTTATTTCGCAAAACAATTGAACAATAACACTAGTAACGCTAAGAGGTGTGTTACAAGTTTTTTTTTTTTTTTTTTTTTTTTTTTCAAAACTATCGTAATTTGAACTCTGGTACTCAAAGTAAGATCTAACTTGTGTTATGAGTACCAGTGTTCCAACAAAAGTTATTCCACAAAGGTACACAGGTTCCCACGAGGGACAGCAGGGGCATTAGTGCAGTTTCATTGTCACAGAGAAATGAAGTAAAAAAGAATATAAAACAGTAAAATTATACAGAAAATAAAGTGGACAACGTATGTAAGTGTGGAGGGTGAGTGAATGTTTAGGGATGTGTAATGTATGTAAATGTAATTTATGTATGTGTAGTGTATGTATGTGTAATGTCGTAAGTTTAAAATAATTAGACTTGAATGAGAAATTGTGTATAAGTTACAGTGAGTGACTAAATATCTTAAGCAGATGTTCGGTGTCTTCGTAATTAAGTTTTTGTAGCCATCCTTGAACACTTTTCTTACATTCGAACCTAGTCATTGGATAAATGTTGCAGTTTTTGTTTACGATATTGTACAGGTGGTTGCTTATAATATTGTAGTGACGTTGAGCAAGAGCTATTCTGGAGTATTGGTTGGTACAGATTTGATATTTCCTACGGTTTAGTGTGTAGTTTGCAAGGAATGGGAGAGTAGAGTGTTTTTGTAGCACTATTTGTTGGATGAAAAGTTGCCGCACTGTAAGTACTTGACAATTTTCGTAGAGTTGTGTAGTAGGGTATCTGTAGGGCTTGAAGGTCATAACCTTTAAGACGGCTCTTTGTGCTCGTTCCAGCTGCAAAATATGAGTTTTGGCCGCTCCACCCCAGGCAGTTATGCAATATTTTAGGATTGAGTAACCAAGTGCACAGTAAACATTTTGTAGTGTCTCAATGACAGCAGAATGTCTGAGTTTTTTCATTATAGAGACAAGTCTACGTACTCGCACAGTCAATGTCCGAAGGTGGAGTTTCCAGGTCAGTTGATTGTCGATTTGTACCCCAAGATATTTAACATTATCCGTCCGGATAATGTGAGGACATGAGCAAGGAAGGCGAGGGGCAGTTACCGGACAGTTGTGGACTTTAAGATTAAAAGAATCCTGGTCTGGTTGGGAGGAGGCTTTTATAGAAAATGTCATGTACAAGGTCTTGTTAGAATTCAAGGTGAGAAGGTTGCTAGTTAGCCAGTTCATGACGATCCTAAGACCCTGTTCAGCGCATTCAAATGCGTGTGTCCAGCTGTCCCCATGTACAAGCAATGCAGTGTCATCGGCGTAGGTAAAGACTGAGCAATTGGGAAGGGAGAGTCCGCAGAGCGCGTTAATGTATATCAGAAACAATGTCGGCCCAATCACAGAGCCCTGAGGCACGCCGTAAACAATGGAATTGCTGTCACTGACAACATTATCAATTTTAATGCACTGGGTTCGATCAGATAGGTAGTCATGAAACATTTTGAGGGCGTGACCACGAATTCCCAGACCCTCCAACTTCCGCAATAGGTGAGGAACAGACACGGTGTCGAAGGCATTGGAGAGGTCTAGGAAAATACCTAGACATTTTTTTCCCGAGTCAAGGAGGCCAACTGTATCATCCACAAAGCATCCAACCGCATCATCGGCTGACCTTCCAGCCCTAAAACCATACTGATTCGGAGCGAGAATCTTGTGGGATTCAAGATATTTAGTAAGGCGATTATTCAATATTTTTTCTAAAATTTTTGAGATTGAAGGCAGTACCGAGATGGGCCTGTAATTATTGACATCGCGTCTGTCCCCAGCCTTATAAATTGGATGCACCAGTGCTTTTTTAAACACCTTAGGAAAACGACCTGACGAAATTGAGCAATTACAAACATGAGTGATAACTGGAATTAACACTGGGCAGCAGGATTTGAGTATTTTTGAAGATATGCCATCCCAGCCAACCGCGCAGTCTGTACGCAGACCAAGAATTATGCTTTGAACCTCGGCTTCATCAGTAGGCCATAGAGCAAATGAGTGTGGTGACTGTGTAGTTTCTGTCTGTACCGCAGTATATGGCGCTCCTACTATCAGTTTTTCTGCCAGACATTTGCCAATATTTGAGAAGAAATCATTGACACAATTTACGGCCGTGATATTGTCAGGAGATACGCTAAGTTTGTTTTTACGAGCTAATAATAACTTTTGTATGTTTATCAACAATCGTCTTTAAAGTAGAGACCAGGAGTCCAGCGGCCTCATCCGCCTCCAGTAACCCAGCAACAGCGCCAAAATCAGTCTCGTTTATTTCTGCAATAACAGCCGAGTAATTTATTACCGTGCGCTTCACTTTGGAGGCAGAAAATGCCGCCGAGCTTCCAAGACATAGTAAAACTGGACAGTGGTCTGTAATTGCGGTGTCAAAGATAAGTGTGGATGATTTCAAATCAGATCCAACCATGACATGGTCGATACAGCTCCTTCCGCGTGTGGGGAATTGATGTGCTGGAAGAAGTCCATGTGAGGCAAGCAGATTAAGATATTCATTACTCTGAGAGGTAGCATCCATTGGTGCGATGTTAATATTCAGGTCCCCTATGATCACTAAGTTCTTAAAGTTTGTAACAGAGGTAAGGACATTGTCGAGACCACAAAGGAATTCGTCAATATTGTGATTTGATGGTTAACGATATAATCCTATAACAGACAGATTAAAATATTTAAAATTACATATTAATGTGTTAGAGCCAGGTATAATAGGCTCAGAGACCTCATGTTGAAGTTCTTTTTTTATGAAAAAGATCACACCATCGTTTTGATGTTGTAGTCTCTTGGAATAGTAGCACAAGTAACCTTCAAGTGATGGAATAAATGGGTCCTTTTTGAGCCAACATTCGGAAAGAACTATAATGTCGCATTGTAGGTTTAGTTTAAATAAGAACACCCCAAAGCTCTCAAAGTTATGATTAACGCTTCGGATGTTAAGGTGTAGTATTTTTAGTGAGTTACTTCGTTTACCCAGTATATTAACAGCTAGTTCGGGTTTACAGTTATTGTGAGCCTGGTTATTACCGAAAGTGTCAAGTTCTTCCGATATATGGTTTATGTTAAGGAGTAAGGAGTGCGCAATAGTAGTTCCTGGGTAAGTTGCTTTGCCTGACGTGGAAGGTAATATAAAAATAATGTTTCCGAAGCATGTAAACGGTATGACTGTAGGTATATAAATATTGGTCCAGATTAGTATAAGATGACATAGGATATTTAGCAATAAAAACTTTATTCATAGGTGTTAGTGTAACTTGCGTGAATCTTTGGTGATGCTTGGTGATGCAATAAATAACACAAAGTAAAGTGCCTGCCTGGGTTTGAACCCACGACATACGCATAAACAACGCTTACCAAGGTCGGTCCGTGGATGGGTGACCATCTATAACATACCGAGAACCCTCTGTGCCTCGGAAAGCACGTTAAGCAGTTAGTCCCGGCTGTCATTCGTAGATCTTGGACAGTCGTTACGGGAAGTCAAAAGCCCGAAAGTCTCACAACCAGTCTTGTAAAGGGGTTATCGTGTTACCCAGTTACTGGGTTGTGAAGTTCAGATAGGCAGACGCTCCATGTAAAATACTGATACCCAGCTGCATCCGGTTAGATTGGAAGTTGAACTCAACATAGTTGGCAAAAGGCTAGGCAGATATAAAACTAATGAAAAAATATCATAACACAACACAAACTGTGGTGGAATCTAATGCGTCACTTCTCGTCTAAAACGTCTCAGGCAGTTGCCTAGTTCAGTTGTGTTGTTTTTTTTTTCTTGTAGTACCTACAATATGTTGTGTTGTGTGGCTTTTAGTGTGTGCTAAATAAATGTATTTGCTTTCTTCTTTCTTTTTTTGTTTTGATCTTGTATTGAACGTTTTTGTTCCAGCTACAATTGAAAGCCAGAATATATATTTAAAATTGTTAATGTTTTCTTTTTACTTCTAAGGAATGAATTTCGTTAATTCATTATTATAAATAGAATTAACAATTATTAATCCCTATAGATACCCCCCTATCGACCGCCTATTCAACGTCTGCCATTGCGCCATGTTCACGTAACCTTACTTGTCTTTTCAGATCAATATCCATTGCACATGGAATTGCCATCAAATGGTACAGTGATGGAACTCTATAGCGATGAGCAACTCAAGGTTATTTATTACGAGTTTAATGATGGTGAGACATTGCAGTTAAAATGTGGCCCTCTTCCTAGTCCTACTTTACCAGGACCTATTTTATTCCTACTACTTAAAGATTTTGGTAAGTTTTATTATTTGTTTTATTTATAAGTATTTCGTAAATATAATATAATGATCGTTTATATATATATATATATATATATATAATATACGATATAATAAAATCTATAATATATATATAATAAAATCGTATAGATATATATAATAAAATCGTTTATATATATATAATAAAAGGGGTACGTTTTCAATAATAACCTTATGAATTAAAATAGAGCACAGTTGCTTATTTGCCTGAACTAGGTTGAATCTGTGGTTTAGGTTCTAGAAAGTGCATATTGTGCCAATAAATTTATATCAATCAGTATAAAGTAAAAACTAAATGTTAATGTAAATGTAGTGTTACTGTAATTTAATTTATATCTAGATACTCAATTTAATCTATTGTACAGAAGAATGTAAAAAATCTTTCATCAAAGACATGTTTTGAGGTTACATTAAATGTGCATACTATGTATTTATCATTCCGTCTCTTGTTAGTACTGTGAGCAGTGTAGGTAAGCATGGTGTGCTGTTTTAATACCAAAACAAACCGTCAGTACGTTGCAAGATTTATATAGCAGATGATGAGATGATGAGAAGTTTGCTACCTATAAAATTGCTCTTGGAGCTCTTTCAAGATGTAGTAAATTAGTATTTGGCGCGCCGCCTCAAGAAGTGATACAGTATCTAATCATAGATTGACATAGGGCCAAATAAACTTGTGTGATTTATTTTGAATCTGCAAATAATTGTATTTTATTTTTATATATATTAGTTTGCGCACTTTTACAATATGTTTTCTAAAAGAGATTGTGTCGTCTAATTATTGCCCCGAGGTATTTTAAGTTGCTCGCTTTGAGGATATAAGGACAATTACAAATGTTGACTGTACGGTTTCCACATTGATGGGCATATAGATCAGGGTTAGTAATGTTAAGTTGAGGCTTGTGCTTGGAGAAGTGAATATATTTTGTCTTGTCATCATTTACTCGTAATGTTAGTAAATGTCTTTGAAGCCAAATTATTCATAGTATTAAAACTGTTCGAAATCAACTGAACTAGCTGATTTCGAACAGTTTGCTACTTGCTTTAGCGCTAAATATTAATGCCATGCCATAAAACTTCACGAGTCGCTATAAATCAGAAATAGCGTGGGGCCCAGAATACTCCCCTGAGGAACACCAAAACCAGTATTTTTCTACTTATCGCTCGTAATACCGCGGCGGTTATATCGTCGGCTGCCATCTAAATAGTCAGCAAATAGTTTCAGCGGCGTTCCTCTTATTTCTATGGTCTCTAATTCGTTTAGCAGAACAGAAACTGGCACCGTGTCGAAGGTCTTGGCTAAATCTAGGAAGACTCCCAGGGTCTGATTTCCTTTGCCGAGTTCTTCTGAAATATAACCAGTCAGGCTATGCACGAGTTAATTCATCTTCTTAACAGTGTCATAGCAAATCATTTCGGTTACAGGGGTTATTCCACTTGGGCACGCCACAATTGTGGCGATAAGTCCCTTCTTTGAGGAGTGGCTAGAGAGGCGCCACGGCATCCTCACCTTCCGCCTGACGCAGGTCCTCCCCGGACACGGCTGTTTCGGGAGGTTCCTGTTCCGTAAAAGGCGGGAGGAAACGCCCGGGTGTCACCACATGTGGATCGCCCGGAGGACACGCATACCGTGGAGGTCTGTCCTGCTTGGGCGAAGCACCGCCATGTCCTCACGGAGGCGATCGGTGGCGCCGATCTCTCGCCTCCGGCCCTGGTTCAGGCCAGGGTCCGGAGCGAGAGTACATGGGAGGCCGTCACTTCCTTCTGCGAAGCAGTAATGTTCGCAAAGGAGGAGGAGGAGCGCGCGAGGGAGAGGCAAGATTCGCGCCCTCGCGCCCCTAGTCGCCGCAGGAGACAACCCGGGCGTCGGGAGTCGCGATCCGACTTCCGGCCACTGTAGGCACGGGCTTGCGGACGGTGAGCAACGGGTAGCTCGCCGTCCGATAAGGACCAGGTCCGGGTCGACGGCGCGTTGTGTTATTCCACTAATCTCCATTGGAAATCACCATCGGTTTAAGAATTATAAAAATAAACAAACAAATTATAGTAATGGCTAAATTAATACCCTAAGTGTAAAATATTTCTGTCATGTCACATTATTACAGTTTAAACTTTACTACAAAATATAATCTTATAAAGATCAACATTTTAATAGACTCTTACATAATATGCCGTTAATGATGTTCCAGGGAAGTCACATGTGCAGAAGGAATGATTGCCAAACTTCCTTGTCGTTAACGTAGTATTTAATTTTATAATATGCTTTCTTGTTAAGGACACGTTTGATGTGGGTTTTGAACTTCCCATCGCTAAGTTCGGTAACCGACTTTGGCAACTTGTTAAAAAAGCGGATACTGTTTATAATGGTTGGTTTTTAAATCGGGTTCTTCAACATACAAACAGCTGCCGGACCTCTCACTCTCTGGGTCTCTTTTAGGTCGGGTTTCGAAGTTCAAGTATTTGGGTCATTGGGTCACTGATGACTTAAAAGACAATGTAGATTTACACAGGGAGCGCAGGTCGCTGGCTGTCCGTGGCAATATGCTGGCTCGCAGGTTTGCACGCTGTACTGAGTCTGTAAAGATAACGCTTTTTAAGGCCTTCTGCCAGTCGTTTTACACGTGTAGCCTGTGGACCAACTATACCCAGCGGGCTTTTAGCGACCTGCGCGTTCAGTACAATAACGCTTTCAGGGTGCTTTTGAGGTTGCCGTGGCGATGTAGCGCATCAGGGATGTTTGCGGAAGCGTGCGTCGACGGGTTCGCCGCGATAATGCGGAAGCGATGCGCTTCCATGATGGCGCGCTTGCGCTCCTCCTCCAATGGCATCCTGAATGTGTTTTCAGATCGGTGGAACTCTCCCCTCTTACAAAAGTGGATAAGTGTTCACACACACTTATCCACTTTTATTTTTAATTTAATTTAATACTAAAATTAGGCTAAGTTATACTACTATTAACAATATATGGATGTTCATCTGAATTAAAATATTTGAATTTGAATTTGAAATAAGAAATGACTTGCTTGTTTAGTTAATCTAAATTTGGGTATCACAATTTCATGTCTACTAAGTGTATTTAAATTATGTAAATCGCTTCTTATTTTGAAAAGTGCTAAGTTTTTGCGAACATACATAATACTTTCTAAGATACAAAGAGCAGGCAGAGTCAGTATATCAAATTGTTTGAATTTGTTTCTAAGGGACTCGCGAGGACCTATTTTATAGATAGCGCGGATTGCCCTCTTTTGTAAAATAAAAATTGAATCTACGTCAGCTGCCGATCCCCACAGCAGAACGCCATTAGACATAATACTGTGGAAATAAGCAAAGTATACTAACCTAGCTGTGGCTATATCAGTCAACTGCCTTATTTTTCTTACTACATATGCAGCTGAGCTTAATCTACCTGAAAGAGTTCTAATGTGCGCCCCATTGCAATTTCGAATCTAAAGTCATTCCTAAAAATATAGTTTCCGTTATTGCATCTAGTTTTTGCCGTCAAGTTTTAGATTTAGACCCACTTGAGGGACATTTGGTAATGAGTACGTCCAACCACCACCTATCAACAAAAAAAACTGGTCAAGTGCGTGTCGGACCACGCACAATGAAGGGTTCCGTAGTTGTGATGAATTAAGAGTCCGTGCACAAAATTCACTCGACAAAGTTTAGGTAAATTCATTGCGATGCTATGTTTGTGTGCTCCGTTCACGCACACACACCTAAAAATCGAACGTAGTGATTGCTTAAACAGTTTTGATCCTATATA
Organism: Agrochola macilenta; assembly: GCA_916701695.1. Classification (NCBI taxonomy): domain Eukaryota; kingdom Metazoa; phylum Arthropoda; class Insecta; order Lepidoptera; family Noctuidae; genus Agrochola; species Agrochola macilenta. Next base: position 6,098,085 of record OU753579.1, read on the forward strand.
TGATACTTTCTTAAGTTACGTAGGTACGGTTAAGAAATAAGTCTGGAATGTTTGTGCATATTCGTTTAGAATATTTATAACAATCAACATAAAAATGCTACAATTTTGTGTTAGATGCATTTAGATACATTTAGACATTCAATAACATTGAAGTAAGCGTTTTACATAAATATGAGTAGTGGTGCTGATTCTCTTGTACACCGAACTAAACTATCACTAAAATTCCTTGCTTTTGGCTATGAAAATCTTAAAGCTATTCTGAAAAAAAAACTAAATCTAAAAATAATTTTGACTAAATTAAAATCGAATTTGACAATCGCGACACCACGTCGTACTTGTTTTTCCCTACCCCGTGTTTTTTTTACAGCCGGCTGCGCTCACGTGTTTTGTATGGAATTTTTCACGTTTTGCATGGAAAATATGAAATATTGTTGAGGTTTAGGAGTTTATGGCTTTTATTAAGGGGGTCGAAATTTTCATTACTTTTGCGATAGGACACAACATTTTCGAGATATGAGCAAGAGAAAAAAATAAAAAATCTTCACTTTTTGTATGGAAAATATGAAAAATAATAGCAAAAGAAAAAAAATATTTACAGTACTGTTTTTGCACCTGAAGTCGGGGTGCTGGAGTGAATTTTACTTCATGACAACAAATTATTCCACACCTTTAATCGCGATTAAAAATAGTCAGATTTAGTTAGACAATAAAAATTTTAGGTGAAAAACGTCAAATTCACAATATCAAAATTGCCATTTTCAATACATTAATAATTTAGTGCCATCTTAGTGCTGTCAAACTATATATACCGATTAATATGTATTTTTTTAAATTTCTTTAAAGTGTTTCTAAGTATTAGAAAAAAATACTTATTTGTCTTGAAGATTTTAGAAAATTACGTTATTTCAAAAAAAAAATCTGCTATATTTTATATGGAAGGTGAAAAAAGTGGTTCAGTGACATGCCAGTAGACCATATAATGGTATTCATGAGATTTTTTAATTTTCAAAATCAAACGTAGTTTCTCGTAACCGAACGATCAAACGTCAGTCTCGCGTCATTTTTCGGAAAACTTGTTGCGTATATTAGTGATTTTCCATGAATCCTTAATTTATTTGAAAAATCCTTTTCAGCCACATGCTAGACAAAGAACTTGGCTTAACAAATCATAAATAATTTTGTTTAAATTCTATTTCCCTTTCTCACAAAGAATGAACAAAATTGATAAAAATCAGTCGATTTCGTGCATGGCCCTTTACATTACAACAACAATATTGAGAGATTTACTATGTTATTTTAAGACTTTTCACTTCATATAGGTTTTCCTGTAATCTATGAGTAAAGAACCATTCTCTGCATTTTTTTCAAATTTTTTGGCTCAATAGTTTCGGAGATAAGGAGAGGGGAATGGTAAATTTTCATCAATTTTCTTAAAAATCTTTAAAGTAAGTAGTTCAAAATTATAAAAAAAAAAAAATTGAGATCCTCGCAACAAGTCCTTTTATTTGATATGTTACACAGTTCAGTTTGCAAAACTTTTTATTTTTATTTTCTTATTTGACCCCCAAAAGTAACCCCAAAATTCAAAATTCATTTATTTACGTTACACGTCCGTATTTGGGTCACATTTAAACATATGTGTACCAAATTTCAACGAAATCGGTCCATTAGATTCGGAGCAAATTGGCTGTGACAGACGGATAGACAGACAGACAGACACACGAGTGATCCTATAAGGGTTCCGTTTTTTCCTTTTGAGGTATGGAACCCTAAAAACATCGAAATCTATACTCAAGCGAAAATAAAAACTAAAAACGTAAACAGAACTTATTACCCAAATAAAAGCCATCATCCAGGCATAAACGGCGTGCCCGCATAGAGCTTTACAATTATTTCTTAAAACGATATAAATGACGTTTAAAATATTAACAAGTATGTGGCGCTCTTAGGCGCCTTCAAAATCAATCGAATTGATGTACCTGTATTCTGCAGCTGTTTTAGCTAGGCAATTTAAGTCTCTCGTCTTGGCCTTGGCTTATTTTTTTTTGCGCCAATATATAGCACATTTTGGCGGATTGGTTTCTTTGCGCAGTTTTGGATTGTGTGCCCTTTTTCACCGCAATGCCCACATGTGGGGGCAACAATTTTGCATGTCTTGGCTACATGACTATACTGCTGGCACTTGTGACATCTACTTATCAGTGTGAAGTCTCGTACCGGGCAGGACGTCTAGTGGATAAATAATATGTCCTGTGTGACGAGGACCTTACGAATACAGTTGCATTTCTCAGCATCTAACCAGATTTGGGGCTCAGTTTTATTAAGGTCAAAAATGTATCTTGGGACATAGTCGGTAGTTTGTCGGTCAAGTTTTGTTCATAAATATACGTACATTAAGCCTCATTTTCAGCCATTGATGTGGGAACTTCTATAACTATAATTCGAGTTTTGGTTTTGTGTTGGAATAATTATTAGTGAAGCCAAATACGGTACCATGCAAGAGCTAATATAAAATAAATATATTAATAAGATCATCAGTTGGATATTTACGCACACTTGGAATGCGCCGTTTTTAAAACGTTTTTCCCTTTCAGATGAATGCAAGACAGTTGGCTGCACTGTTTCTAAAACATTACACGTAACTCGTAAAGACAATAATAATCAAATAGTATGTTATTTAAAAGAGCAAAATGAACCGTTTAGTCGCCGCCGTTACGATGATGATGTGCTTAGAGAAATCAGAGTGATTCTCCGCGAGAGAGTTTTGACTACTACCTCCACTAATTCTACTAGTACTACTACCTCCACTACTACTACCTCCCCTGTTACCGCCCTTACTACCGTCATTACTACCACCGACACGACAGCCGTCTCAGCATCAAGTAAGTTGTATTTATTTTATTTATGGACACAGAGACAGGATGACGTAGCCATCCAAGATGTCATTCGTAGATGTGTCCGTGACATCACAGTGGGCCCTATCAGAATACCAGCGCAGCGCTGCGGTATTTATTTTTAAATATCGCCGCATTATGCTGAGATAGTGGCCTTTTTGGCCTCGCACAGGTCGTTACTATGTTTGTATTTTCCTTTTTTTTATTATTATTCACTGTTTGTATTCCCTGTGCGTGTCCCAAATAAAATATTTTTCTTTCTTTCTTTCTTTCTTTCCATCTACAATACGTAAGGAAGAAACGTAGTACCAAAATGTACTGAATATGAATCGTCATTGTTTTCTATAGAAGAAGAGCAGAAAACCAAGTATCAGTTGTGACTTGTCTTGTTGCTGTCACTTGAGTAAGGCATTGTCCAGCAGAGGTCTTTGACAGGCTGTGGTGGTAGATTGTCTTTTGTAATTAGCCCCACCATGTTAAGCGAACATTGTTTGTATCGCAGTTGGGTAACTTGCTATAGATTTATGCGAACTCCGAAGGGCACTAATCACCAACACAACTGTAGCGTACTAGGAGTGCGCACGCGCGCACATTAAGTAATGGAATGATGCGCGGCTATACGTCTGCGTCTCCCTCTTGCTATGACAGCCACTCCGACATTTTGACCTATAAAGTGCCAAGTACTACGCAGCATAGATCAAGACCCACTTTTTATTTTAAGACCAACCCTCCTCTCAATATCCACGTCTCGGCACTGAATATCTAGCATTAAGTACGGGTGGCATAATATTGTGTTATTTTATTATGTAGAGAAGCTCACAGCACCTGGCACAGCCGGCTTTTCTTCGGGGATACAGTTTCTTGTCTTATTTTGGATTAGGCTGCGTTAAGACATAGACGAAAACTTTCGGGCAGCTGCCGCGCGCTCTCATGTAGGTACATTAATGGCATTTAGTAAATCTGATTACAATGCATTGATTTGTTCGGGATCACCCAACCGCGCTACAGTCAATCGCTCGAAAGTTTTTCGTCGTCGCCCGCATATTCCATTCCCTGCCTGCCGTCTGACGTCAGTGCAAAGTCGCTTACTCGCTCAGTTAATTTAAAACGTTATTGATAAAATTAAAATAAAGCGCACTTTGCTATAAGCAGTCAGCGCGGTCAAGCACTTGGTGACCGCGCAGTGAACCGCCTTATGTCAGCACGAAGAAATTCGTGGCCAAATAAATCAATTCATGTTGTCTTTTTCAGGTGAAACATCTAGTAACAGCAACACTTTGATTTACTGTTTGACAGCAGCAGGAGTTGGTGTCATTATAATACTGGCAATATTATATGTGACCGTCAAGAAGCCTTGCTGCTATATCGTACGTAGATCGAGTTCGCAAGAATTACCATCAGCAGCAGCGCCGCCACCCAACGTAAGTATTACTCGTAATTTTCCCTTTTTAGTTCTAACTTCTTAAAATTATGTTACTGTAAACTTTAAAGAAACAGTTGATTAAATGTCCGTTTTTACTTTCAGCCAGACACAGTTTACTATGAAAACCTGTTATCCGTATTCAAGCCGATAAACGAGCGGGAAGCTCTGCAGCTTCCCGCTCGTGTATCGGCTCATAATGATTCTCCATCTCTGCAGATGGAGAATCATTATGAGGAGATTCGGTAGTCAAGTGATGGTCGTCGCACACCTGAACGACTCAACACCAACTCAACTCAAAGCAACGCATTGACATGTGAGCTTTATATCGCGTCACGTACAGCAACATCTCTGGTGAAGGTCGACGCGTCGACAGCTACTGTCACTTAATATTGGAAATGTCACTGTACGTGAATTGATATTAGGTTCACATTCCAATGTTTTACTTTGAGTCGAGTTGGTGATGAGTTGTTTGAGTGCAACGGCCATTCTCCAAACATATGACGTATATGTTTGATGAACTATCTGAATCAAGACTTCTAGCTTCTACTTTTCCATTCGACGCGGAGGACAGGAACAGGCGAGGGAAGCGGAAGATTCCTCGCAGTCTGGGTTGGGTCTGATCGCTCTGGTTGGGCGAGAGAGAGAGAGAGAGAGAGAGAGTACTATTAGTTAGTTCTTTAGATTTTAATTAATCAAATTCTCGATTTGTTGTGATCATTAAACAGTAGATGGCCGAATCAGTAAACATATTAATAAATGTTAACGAAAATTAAGTGTGTATGATTAAACAAATCTACGTTTTGCTTCAATGTATATTTAGTTTATTTAACATTAAAATTATCTGTTACTGACGTTATTGTATTTATTTAACTAACTAGATAAACGAATGAAATGCGAGAGAACTTTCGAATTTAAAAAATGTTTAGCCAAATGTTAATAATAATATAATATTATATTTAATAATAATATATAATAATAATATAATAATAATATATTTTTTTTTGTTATATCAGAACCCGAAAACAAGCTTAAAACCTTTAAATCAAAATAAAACATAAAAAATAACAAAATGCACCACATAAATAGACCTAATGAAAAAATATCATAACGGAGGTGAAGTGACAGATGTCACCTCCAATAAAAGCTATGAAAACGGAATGAAAACTAAATGTTGACGAGATCTGCTGCACGAGCACGCCCACCACCTCCGGACTCGTCGCTCAGCTCCGCCTCGCCGCCGCCGGTATCCAGCCCCATCGTGAGCGCTGTGACGACAACGGCCGCGGTAGTTGTGTCGAGCTCGAGTGACGAGTATTTTTCCCCGCCGACGTCGCCAACACCTGTACGTCGGCAGGGGAGAGGCCGGTCACCGAGAAGCTTGGGACTTAGGGGCCAACCGGCCTCGAGCCGGGTCCCCGCTGCCGGTGGTTGTGTGCAGCGCATGAGATGGACTCAGTCTATGAACGAGAACGTCATGCGCGCATATTACGGGTCTACAGAGGGAGGAACTAACCTCACTGCGTACCGTGTTAGGATGCTGTCTCTATTTCAGGAACTAGAGCCAACCGTCAACGTCTCGGCCCAACGACTGTCGGATCAGGTGCGTGTCATCCAACGCAATCATAGGTTGGACGATGCCGCACTTGATAGGCTGCGCTCAGAGGTACTGAGCAACCATATCGTATCAACTCCGGCACAAACCGCGGCACAAACGTCAAATACTGATGCAATCCCGCGGCGGCTCAATCATGGTGTTGCAGAAGAGGATGATAGGGTTGACACAGTAAGTAGCCAGTGCAACGTCCGACTGAGGAGCGCACTGGAGGATGCGTTGCGCGAGTATAGGCACACCCCGACCGAACTTAGACCCCGACTTCCACGCTTACCCATGCACAAAAAAAATAGGGCGCTGGTGTGTGCCTTGGACTCGCAGCTTAAGAATTTCTTCGAGAGCAGCGAGGATCTCATTGATACACACTCGATCCTGTATTGTGCGGCTGTTGCGGCATGTCGTTTAGCTAACGTCAAGTTCCCAAACTGTGACGGAGCTACTCGACCAAAACCAGCCGTACCAGCCTGGCAGTGCAGGATCGAGCGACGTATTGATGGGACCAGGGTCCTCATTGGCAAACTATACTGCTTCAGGGAGGGCAATACACGACCACGAGTGATGCGCTTTGTAAGGCAGGCATTCTCGGGGACTGGAATCAGTCCTCAAGAATACATGTCCCGTGTTACAGAGCGCATCGACTTCCTGAAGCAGAAAGTTTGTGCATGGGCGAGCCGAATTCGACGGTATAAGCGGCGGGTTGACCGATACACGCAGAATCGCATGTTCCAGAGCGATGAGAGGTGGGTATATAGAGCTTGGGAGCGGCCTGAACAAAATGTGACAGACGTGTGCCGCCCAGATGGTGCCGCCACGAGTGCATTCTGGCGCAGCATATGGTCGGTACCCGTCTGTCACGCTGAGGCTGGCTGGATGCAGGATGTCGAGCGAGTGTGTGAAGCTATACCAGAAATGGATAAGGTGCAAATCACGCCATTAGATATAGCCAGTGCAGCCCGTCCGTTACCGAACTGGAAATCACCGGGACCGGACGGACTGCACAACTTTTGGCTAAAATGGCTAATTAGTTCACACACTTGCCTGGCATCTTAATTCCAGTCATCCTTAGAGACTGGGTCGCTTCCACAGTTCCTTACAACAGGCGTTACCCACCTGCTCCATAAGTCAGGTAGTCCCGCGGAACCCAAGAATTATAGACCGATCACATGTTTGTCGACAGTTTATAAACTTCTTACATCCATTTTGAGAGCGAAAATTAACACACACATTGACAATAACTCGGTTATGTCTGCCTCTCAAAATGGATGTAGGAATGGGTCCCGCGGAACTAAGGAGCTACTCCTCATCGACATGGCCATAAGCCAACAGGTTCGTCGATCCTGCAAGGATCTGTCGATATGCTGGATAGACTATAAGAAGGCCTACGACTCGGTGCCACATACATGGCTCATGAGGGTGCTGGAGTTGTACAAGATAAATGCAACTCTGCGCACCTTCCTGATGTCGTGTATGGGGCAATGGAGGACGGTCCTTCGCTACCCAGGATGTCGACAGATCCAGGGGAATGATGAGCCTGTATGGATTAAACGGGGAATATTTCAGGGCGACAGTTTGAGTCCACTTTGGTTCTGCTTAGCCCTGAATCCTCTAAGCACACTGCTAGAGGATTCAGGTCTAGGCTATCGGTTAAGGAGAGGTGGTCAGGTCATATCTCACCTCCTCTACATGGATGACTTGAAACTCTTTGCCCCCAACAAATTGCGACTGATGGAGCTACTGAAGGTAACTGAAACATTCAGTAGCGCCATCAGGATGGAATTTGGTGTGGACAAATGTGCAGTCATGCATGTAAAGCGAGGGGAGATTATGGAATCCGAGGGAACTCAACTCTCGGACTCCATACACCTTAGATCCCTCTCCTCAGCCGAAAGCTATAAATATTTGGGTATGTCGGAAGCGTTAGGCATCAACGTTGCTGACATGAAGCAATCGTTGAAGGAGCGCTTCTTTGGTCGCCTGAAGAAGGTTTTAATTAGCCTTCTTTCGGGCGGAAACAAGGTGCGCGCCTACAACGGTTGGGTCATGCCGGTTTTGATGTACTCTTTCGGCATACTCAAATGGACTCAGACCGAACTCGACGCCCTGGACAGAAGGGTCCGTACACTCCTGACCGCAAACCGGATGCATCACCCACGTTCATCGGTGATGAGACTGTACATCCCGCGGAAGTGCGGGGGTCGAGGCTTTTTAAACGCTAAGACCCTCCACAACCGCGAGGTATGCAGCCTCAGGGATTATTTTTTTAAAGCCGAAGTGGGTATGCACCGGGATGTGGTCGCAGTGGACAAGGGACTCACCCCGCTCTCCATGGCTAAAGAGAACTGGCGCAAACCTGTAATACTTACTACAGATGACCGCAAGGAGGTATGGCAGAGCAAGGAGCTTCACGGGCGCTACTATCGGGCTCTTCATGAGCCTGGTGTAGATTTCTTAGCGTCCGTATCCTGGCTACGTTTCGGTGACCTTTTCGGGGAAACTGAAGGTTTTGTCTGTGCAATTATGGACGAAGTTATCTTGACGAATAACTATCGGAGACATATTATGAAGGACGGGACGGTTGACGTGTGTCGGGCATGCCATCGTCCGGGTGAGTCCATCAGACATATTATCTCTGGTTGTTCGCGTCTAGCTAACGGCGAGTACTTACACAGGCATAACCAAGTGGCCAGGATTATTCACCAGCAACTTGCTTTGAAATATAAACTTGTTGACTCTGAGGTACCGTATTACAAGTATGTGCCCGACCCAGTTCTCGAAAATGACCATGTCACGTTGTACTGGGATCGGTCTATCATTACTGACAGGACTATTGTAGCCAATAAGCCTGATATAGTGGTGATAGACCGATTAGCGCGCCGCGCAATGATAGTCGATGTTACCATCCCGCATGACGGGAACCTCGTGAAAGCTGAGAAAGAGAAACAAATTAAATATCTCGACTTAGCACACGAGGTTGTCGACATGTGGGATGTGACCTCGGCTATCATTGTGCCGATTGTCGTAACGGCCAATGGCCTGATTGCGGAAAGCCTCGACCAACATCTCTCGAGGCTGTCGTTAGGCGGTTGGATCAAGGGCCTGATTCAGAAGGCAGTACTACTCGATACGGCTCGCATTGTGAGGAGGTTCCTGTCTCTGCAGCCCTAACCACCGGTAGCTTGGACCCTGCTCCCGACACCGGCGGACATCTATTTTTTATATTTTTAAATGTTTTTTTTTTATATCGTTTTTTAAGAAATATTTAAAAATGTAAATAAATAAGAAGACAAAACAAATAAACGAAATATAATATTATAATTTATATAATGATTTTTATTTCTGGAAATATGATCCATAGAGTGTTAGTAACATAATAATAAAACAACTTATTAGCTAGTGTTAGTACCAATCCCCCTTCGCACAAACTGCTTTACAATAGGGGAGCTGAAGCTCTCCGCTACAGTTCTCAGGATGCTGTTGCAACTGTCTCTCACTCTCCTCAGTATTTAAACTGTTTTCTTCCGAACAAACACGTGAAACCCGTCGGTACGTGTTTGCAACGCTCTACAGTAGCGAGAAAGTCCCAACGACAACCTGAATCCATTGTTGTACTGGACGCGCAGTACATCTAGCGATCTTTTGGTGTTATTGACCCATAGATTACTCGTGTACAGACTTTGCCAGTAACCCTTGATAGTAGTGACTATTACTAGGTCTGTACACCGAGCAAATCTACGGGCCAACATGTTGCACCAGACGGCGAGTGTGCTGCCCTCGGGATCTCTATATGTACATGGTCCTTAAGGTCGATGGAATGAAAAACAACTAGGTATTTAAAAGTTGATACCCTTTCAATTACTGACCTATTTGTAAGTAGCTCAGGTCCCACCGCTGGTACCACTTCTAAGCTGGCACACACACACACATAGATGGCACTGTCACCTGACGTAATTTTTCTGAATCGCGGTGTTTAGAGCCTCCACGACTTACTAAACTCCGTTAGAATATTAATTTATTGTCACTACTGAACTAGCGGTACATCTGCGAATTTCGTCCTACTTGGAAAAGTTACATGGGACTGTTTAAAAAACTAAATTATTGTTAAAGTACGCTTGTGAAGAATAAACGTTGAAAACAAGACCTGGACCAGGTCCTGTTTGGTCCGGTGACGACACCCCTTACAATAATTATAAATGTGAAGACGATGTACCATACCAATAATTAAGCGACTGTAAAGTCACAAACAAAGTAAGAAACAAAACAGTACGCAGTGAGTGGGTACTGTCTACTCTTCAGACACTGGAGCTTGGTGGTCAATAAAAATAAGATAATATTGGTGCTGAACAATACTAAGTTCTATTTAAAATTAAAATAAATTGGACAGAAATAATATATGCGGACAGGATGTTCGTCCTTTTAGAGAAATGCATGTATGACAATATCAATAATGTGAGGTAGAAGCTTTTCCTTAATCATTTTCGTGGTGTGAAGCAGCGTCAATTGTAAGCGCCTGAGAAATACGCTTGGCATGAAGTGCGTAAAACAAAAAAGTAACAGGTACAAAGTTACTAAGAAAACTAATAGTTCTTATTTTATTTTTTTGATTCATTGACACGATGAACAATTTAATTTACCGTTTTAGTTTATTTCTAAATACTAATGCAAACGTTAACACTTCGCTACGGCGTAGCTCGCGCTCTGCTACGGCGTAGCTCGCGTTCTGCTACGGCGTAGCTCGCAATGTTATGGAGTAGGTCAAAAAGGTTAGATTGATCAAATTATAGTTCCATCCGGTTCCAAGGTTTGATAGAAGTGATTTTTATATATCGTTTAGATCTATGTAGAAAAGACAAAGTACGAAGTGCTAATGTTAGGTTTTGTTTTCTCTTTTTCTTTGTGGTGCATTCCCTCTTCGTGCATTTTTTAATAATAAGGACTCATCGCTTAGTAATAACAGCCGCACAGGTCGCTCGAAGGTTAAGCTATGCTTGGCCTGGTCGATCCGTGGATGGGTGACCAACCATTAGGTTCATATCAAAACCCCTCCGCGCCTCGTTGGAAGGCTGTCAAGAGATATCGTGTTACACAGTAACTGGGTTGTGAAGGTCAAATAGGCAATCGCTCCATGTAAAATACAAATTAAAAAGGGGAATACAAATAAAACAATCAGTCAGAAATATGAAGCTAGTTGCCCATTCTAACGCGTAGTAGGTTCCTATGGAAAAGAACGGTCAAGAAACTCCACGGACACTGTTTTAAATCAGAATGTTGTTACAAAATATTGGTTACATCATTCATGTTGTAATTATACATGTGAGAACAATGAAGAGAGACGTGCACGTTAAAAGTGTCCGTAATAAAACAAAAACAATAAAAAAGATTTTTTTTTTTTGGAAAATAAAAATATTTTTCAGTTTTTAGTTGTGGTACCTACCCCACACAAATTCGAATACCAGTACCTGCTATGTAAATAACAGTCACAGGAAGTTATCATCATATCATCCACATAAACTACTAACTGGGAAAAATACGTATTATTGAAGCTTACTCAAAAACTATCCCAGCAAAGTTAATAAAATTTATATGCGACTAATCTGGGAGCATATCCTTTCATACAAAAAATAATTTTCAAAATCGGTCTACAATTGACGGAGAAATCGACGGATATACATTAAAAAAAAAATCAAAAAACATACGCGTCGAACATAATAACCACCTCCTTTTTGGAAGTCGGTTAATTACAATAAATTCAAACTCTCATCAACGCTCAAACTAAACAGTTGGACTTAGAAAGTTGAAATTTAGTACTGTTATTCCATGTATGATGTCAACAAGGAATATGGCCGGATTTCATAAAATTCCCACGGGACAGAGAATATAGGACGGACGAAACATCTCTGGCAAAGTGATAATCTTCTTTATCTTTATCTTTAATAGTATAAAACAAAGTCGCTTCGCGTTGTCTGTCCCTATGTATGCTTAGATCTTTAAAACTACGCAACGGATTTTGATGCGGTTTTTTAAATAGATAGAGTGATTCAATAGGAAGGTTTTTGTGCACGTATAATACATTAAGGTTTTGTGTAAATTGGCTGAAATATGAAAAAATCATGCCGACTGGGAGCTTTACTGGCGTGCGCCACGTAAGCCGTAAGAGATAAATCAAATTTATGTTTAATAGAATTGTATATCTTAAAAAGTTCAAAAATAAAGTCCGCGATAGCATATTTTATGTCTATCTTTTAAGGATGACCTACAGTAACCATTTTTATCTTTCAGAATTTGATAAAAATTTCATTGTTATTTCCGAAGCTATTTTGACCGGTATTTTATTTATCCTTATCCAATAAAATATATTATTTAAATTAAGCATTTAATTTAGATTAAAATATGCCTCGACATCATATCATTAAAATGAATACTTTAAAAGATATCACAGATTCAAAACTACGCGTGACAAAATAATTATGGTTGCCGACAACGCGGGCGCAGCGGTAGGAATCAACGACTTTTCCTCGGATATTAGGTATGATCTAACTAATCCCGGTAGTACGTACCCGTGGGATATTTTCTTACATCCACGCGGGCGAAGCCGCGGGCAAAAGCTAGTCAGAAATAAATCAGATACACTCAAGATTGTTATTCAAAGTGGCAACAAGCTCCGTCTGCGTTGCGTCCACTTAAGTATGTCGAAAGAGTACATCATGGCTGGCAAGGCTCAAACGTTGAAAGTGCTCATTTGTCCGCCTGACTAAATACTGCTTACATAAGTGACCGAAGAAACGCTCCTGCAACGATTGAGTCATCTCAGTCTATTTAATGCCTAACGTCATCGACATTCCTATTTGTGTTCCGGTTCGGTTGAGACGATGTATGGAACCTGAGAGCTGTGTTCACCCATTCCATACTACATCATTATTTTATTTGTCCACATCCATCCTGCTGCTGTTACTGAATATTTCAGCCACCTTCAGTTATTTGAGGAGCAATCATCTCATAGATGTGTTGGATCTATTTCCGCGATCTCCCGTTCTCATTCTCTTCGGAAGAACGGTCCATGACGCTGAAAAATACAAGTCATATTTTAATGTATGAATGTTAGGCTTTTTATGAGGTTAGCTCGTTGTACATACTCGTTATTAATTATTATGTTTGAAACTATGTATTTTTGGTACACTGGTTTTAGGAATTTTTGTATTATAGTTACTTATATAGCATATAAACACGACGTTATGGGACATCTAAAGGAACACGTTGTGTAGCGTCACATAGCGCCGTCGACGGTGCCATCTCACATCACAGTACTTAAACGTTTAACCCCTTAAAAATAAAAAAATAAAAACTCCTTTTTCTTACGAAATTCTTCGGGTTTAAGAGATACACTGCTTTAAAAAACACCTTTTTGACCGTTTTCAAGAAATATCCGCCTTAATATGGTTGGTAAGCAATTGATGCTCGTTACAATTCATATGGCGCAGTGGAATTGATGGAGAACTCCTGAACAATTAACGTCCCTGCATCGGGAAAAGCAAAATTTTGTAAAAGGTGTGAGCAGTTGACATAAGGCTATTTCTAACATAGAAAAGTTACAAATCGACACTAAGTGCAAAAAAACTTTTTTACAAAAAAAAAAAACAACCGACTTCGAAACTACAAGGTGAAAAATAACTGTATTATATTTTATTTTTCACATTGTAGTTTGTAATTTCTCAGTAGCAGCCCGGAGTCTAGATTTGTGTTCGGTTGCTGGCAGTAGGCTCGCCCCCTATTACATGGGACTTAAACATAACTGGCGAAATGTGGGTGTACTAATGTACACCTTTGGCTTCGGGGATCATAGACATGATGTTTTTTACGATAAGCTCGTCGTTTATTGTGCTTTAAAATTAATTTCACTGTTGCTGTCGTTCAATTTAAAAAGTCATGTAGGAATACATGCTTCTATATTTCTAACTCGTCTGTTAACAAACTTACGCAGAGGGAAGGTTCCGTCTAGTCTTAGGAAGAAAGTTAGAAACTTAAAGCTTACCTGTATTACAAGTAATATTGATAGCAGTCACACTCGTGAATGTAATATCCAACCGTATCAACATAATGAACCACGAGTGACAACTGAACAACCACGGGTATTGAGATAATGCGACTAGTTCTGGTTTCTGCGGTTCTGCGTTAACTAAAAACAAACAGAATCTTTGCTATGCGACAAGTCAAAATATGAATGCACCCAAATTACATTGCATGCAATAGAGATAGAATCCAGCTCTGTAAGAGCAGCCAGTATTAACCGTATGTAATTAATTGTATTTAGTGCAACACCAATATGATGTTCTTCCGAAACTAAAGTAATTTTTCACTGTGTAGTGAAAAAGTATTTTTTAAAGACGGTAAAGATATAGATTTTATTTAAACAAATCCTCAAACTGAAATAAATATGATTTTGTCCTGTATCACATGATGACAACATCATCACGCTTGTATCCACGGAGGTGTAAGGCAGATGTATTTACCCTAAGTACCTACACCCACTTTGGCCAGCAATGTGCAAGTTCCATTTAATAGGAGGCGAGCCTATTAAAATCAACTGGACACGGATACAGACTCTGCTACTGAGAATTCCATATGAAAAAACTCAATAACAGTTTTCCAAAATGTAATCGAATGCAGAACCCCTGTTCTGCAACCGCGCTTGTGACTGCGAGACCAACGGACCAGTCCTCTGTATCGTGGATACGTTTTGAAATACCAATCTCAGGCAGACTCTATCTATGTAGTATATTTATTTTGTTAATATATCGAAAGCATGGAAATGTTACTTCCTATATTTAAAATGATCATAAACGGTCACGTCCACAGCCAAACTGACAGTCCGTAGAGAAAATCATAAAACAATAGTAGATTATACAACAAGTGAAAAAAAAGGGAATTTAATTCGAGGGACTAAGTTGGATCCCGAGAGCAGCGAAGGATTCTAGATTTGAATCCTGAGCGGAGCGAGGGATACAAGGACCGAGATAAATTATTTTTTCACGAGTTATGTACTCTACTTTTTACCATTGACTGCGAGAAAATAAATAGTAGTATAGTATTTTTGTTTATCTGTCGTAGTTGTAGTATTTATATGACTGCCTCGTTGGTCTAGTGGTCGCAAGCGCTACTGCTGAGCATGAGGTCCTGGGTTCGATTCCCAGGTCGGGCAAAGTATTATTGGGTTTTTCCATCAGATATGTCTCAATAACAGCCCGGAGTCTGGAATTGTGCCCGGTTGATGGCAATAGGCTCACCCCCTATTACATGGGACTTAAAAACACTGGCAAAATGTGGGTGAACTAAAGGTACGCCTCTGCCCAACCCTTCGGGGAAACAAGGCGTGTTGTTATGTTATTTACATGTATCACATTTTTGGCGGTATAAAATTTTCTACCATAATTGCTGCTTTAGAACAAAATGATTTCGAAGTCAGTGGTATTCAGTGTCTCATTTTCCAATGACATTAAATAATAAATAAATAAAAATCTTTATTGCAGCCCACACAATCCATAAAAAAACATGATTTTTTAATATAAATTAAAATGAATACAACCACGATAATAGATTGAAAAGAACGGTCTAACTGAAATTGGCGGGATATTTTTTATTTAATTGAATTGTAATGCTCTAGGAAGGAATAGCTCCATCTATCCAGCCAATAGGTACTTTCAGTACGGTTCATTTATTTTTGTACATAGTTTGTACCTATAGTTCGTGCTTGTTCCAAATTCAAAACGTTTTTATTCTCTTGTGAGTAAAAGACAGTTTTATTCACTGTTATCGATGAATAAAATGCCCTTTTTCGAGTGACAATGGTAAAAAGGCAATTGTAGTTAGCATTTTTAAATGAATAAACAAAGAACTTATAAATCTAATAGAAACGGCACATAAACTAATTGATTAGCATTCAAAAATATTGTTGGAGCTGCTGAAGATTGTAAAACTATCATTAGATTGTATAAATTCAGTCTTTTAGTATTATATAATTGCATAGCACATGTGTGAGCACTATGTACCTACTTTACAGCTACCATTTACTGGGTACGTCTTTGATTGACTTGAATGTGTCCTGGCGGCTGAGAGTATGTCATGCTGACTCAAATGTCTCGCTGGTGGTGGCGTGTGTGTTGGATCATTAAGTTCCCTTCACCTTCCTTCCTCTTCCTTTTCCGAATACTTGCCTCGGTAGATCGGTCACAAGCACTACTGCTGTGCTAATCTATCTCAGATTTTGTTGAAATTTCGCGTGGAGATAGTACCAAAATTGTTATATTTAGAACTTCCATCGAAAATAATTGTAGGTACCTCATGGGTTTCGCAAAAAAATTAAAAACACGAAGGACTGTCTGTGGCGCATACGCTACGGACGGCCCATTTTTTTTTAGTAAAAAGAAGAAGTTAAAGATTTTTATATATTTATTTGGTTCACCAACAACACAATTGTTAACACTAATTATACTCGTTGCTGTCTCGCTCTCGATGATGAGAGAATACAATGGTAGTAGGCGTTTAGTCGAGTCTCTTGTCACATAACTTTGAAGAAATAACTAAAAAAAATGAACGCGCCCTTTCCTAAGGCGTGCTGCCATCTATCTACCTCTGCAAGCTATCTTCATTAAGTTCATAGCGATTTATTGGTTTTACAACACAGGGCCCATGCTCATTATACCTAGGTATATCGCATGGAATGTTTGGGTTGGGTGGGACTCATCATCTTCGAGCGAGACAGCAACGAGTATAATTACCGTCGAACTTCACTTACAGGTAAGTTCGTTTGACTATTCAATTATACTCGTTGCTGTCTCGCTCTCGATGATGAGAGAATACAATGGTAGATGTTCAAAGACTAGTTGTAAAAACAATAAATCTTAATAAAAGTAATAAATAACGAGGATTTGTTATTTTTTACACATTAGATTAGCATTCAAGGTATGTACTTGTACCAGTAGTGATCCTATAACATTAATCATTACATTTGAACAAAAAATATATAGCACATGTTGAGTACTATGTACCGACTATAAAGCTACCATTTAGGTACTGGATATGTGTTTCATTGACTTGAATGTGCCTTGGCGGCTGAGAGTATGTCATGCTCACTCTAATGTCTCGCTGACGGTGGCGCGTGTGTTGGATCATTTAGCTCCCTTCAAAATGGTTGAGCTGAATGGTGCTAATCCATGCGTCATGTTCGTGAACGGGCGCCGTCAGTAGGGACTGGTCATCTCTTAGCTACCACGGCTTATTTTAATTTAATTTAATTTTTGAATTTTTATTTTTGCTACGGACGCTTTTAACGTTTTGCATCTTTCTCACATGTATAACTTCAACATGAATGATGTAACCAATTTTTTGTAACCATATTATGATTTAAAAGAGTGTCCGTGGAGTTTCTTGCCCGTTCTTCTCCATAGGTACCTACTACGCTTTGGAATGGGCATCTAGCTTCATCTTTCTGACTGACGGACCCCTTGACAATTCAAAAGTGCCTGTAATTGGTTTAATTGAAATAAATGCTTTGAGTTTTGAGTTTTGAGTTTTGATAGGTACTTATTTCAAGTTGCACTAAATCATTTTAATTTGCAAATTAATAATCTTCAGAAAAGTTTATACTTATTGTTGATCAACAACAATATGAACTTTATAATTTTATTAGACAACAATATTAGTTGATAATTTATCAATAATAAACCTATTAAGGTCTTGTATCAAATCAAACTAAAGTTGAGTAGAGTTTGTAAGAGAATGTACTAATGTCAATAATATTCCACACTCTCCAACAGCTAATTCTAATTTAGCTCACAGATTTATTGGGTTTTTTTTTATTTTTTATATATTAAGTGAGTTAGCACTGCCTCGCAAGCATTTAGGACTTCTAAAGAACTACAGCCCGCTGTAACTGCGTGCGTGCTCATATTATTTAGTAAATTAATTAGTAAAAATATAATTAAATAAATAAGGTTGTCATTTTTCCCTAAAGTTTTCTAGTACATAACCAATTTAACCTTAGTGTTATCTGTGTGTATTTATTGAAACTTTTATGTGGATGTTATATCTGGCAATAGAAAGATATAATCTCATTTAACTTATCAGATTTAATCATAATGCAGTGTACTTTGATCACTGTATTCTTAATATTTAATTTATGAGATCGTTAGCTCCCTTTTCGCCTGTGGCTAATACTTATAAAGTCACAGTTTTCAGGTAGCAATATAAAAAATAATTTTGGTGGAAATAGTTATTTTCAGTTCATATAATGTAAACAAGATATTTATATCCTATGTATTATAATTTGTATAGGTTTTGAAGGTGGATGTTGGGTTGAAATGGATAATTAAAGCCTGATTTATAGAAAACCTCTGAATAGTGTTTTTAACTTCATCAGCTGTTGTAGGTAGAGTACCTAAATGGATAATTAAAGCCTGATTTGATTGAATGGAATGTAACTTCTATAGGAAATTCCTTCTTGAATTAGAAAATAGTGAAAATATTGTCTAATCTTGGTAATGGTAGGTTTTGTAATACTTCATTATATTTTGTAACTTACAGTATTTAGTCTATGCTACAAATGCAGGTGAGTACTGATTAATTGTAGGTACTTTTAGATGCTGACTTTGTCATAATTTCTACTGCCACATCAGTGATTCCTTTCTAACAATTTTAATTTCTGGTGAAAAATGGTAGATATACTTAATGTACTGTTGCCCTGTTATCTTTTAAAGTTGCTTTGGTTGTGTATAGCTGATAGGGTTTTCTTGGTTTTGAGAACCATAGAGAATAGACGGGAAAAACATAAAACAGATTATATGTATTATTCAGACCTACATTATGTACTTAAAGTAATCACTGCCACAGAACAGATCCTGGATCTGGGTTCCACATTGGCACTATGTAGGTACCAATTGTTTGTGATTTGAGTAAATAAATACATTTTAGTTACACCAATTTTAAAGAAATATCAAAACTTTTTGATAATGTGTATCACTCAGTTTTTATTCTGCATGGCTAAGTCTCATTTTTAGACTTACAAACCCATAAATTTACCTTATTAGGTACTTATACCTATATCATCATCATCTTGTCCATATCCCAATGTATTTAGGGTTGGTGCTACCAACAGTTTCTTCCATACTTCTCTATAGGTCGTAGGTATATATTATTATAGATATTAAGTAGGTATATAAGGGTACCTGAATATAACAAATTTCATAACTCACACTTTTTCTGTATGGTAGATACTGCAGTATTAGCTAATAGATAGTATATTTTTTTTTTTTAATAAGATTTGACAATCTCATAAAAATCTGTCAGAACATATTTATCACAAGAAAGCAATTAATTAATGTGAAGCTGACCTTCATTCTTAATTCATTGCAGATATGCAGTCTGAGAGCTACATGATATTCCCCACCGTGTGAGGATCTGTAGATATATCATTTTTCTTAATGAATTTCCCAAATGTGGCTAAGTTTATAGACCACCATTGAAGATCATGTGTATGCAGGATCCAATAAACCTGGTTATGATAATTGTCATCATTAATTTCTTTACTCTTGTAATAATTAATAACTAGACCAAATACGGATAAAAAAAATCTTATAACCTGAGTATGAAATCTAAACTTAATTTGGTTTTAACCAATTGCAATAATGCAAAAAATATGTTTATTAACTTCAAGCTGTTATTTGTTTCTCTCATTACAATGTTAGAGTTATGTTGTGTTATTGGAAACAATTAGACCTAGAAAGTTTACAATACTGTTTTGGTATAAAATCTAACTCTTTCAGTATAGGTATCCAGTGTTGACTGTGCTTTCCAAACACTAGGTATGTGAATGTTTTCGATTCAAAGAAGACCATCTTATATATACATATATCTGATAACAAAGCCTCTTTCTGTTAAGTAAGCTATAATAGGTTTCATGTTTCCGGAGCCAAACAAAAGGCAAGCATTAAATTGATACCTAGTATTTTCTCTAGGACCGCATCTTTTACATCTGAGGTTACCAGAAAGTAAATTTCTGTAGTTTTCTACTGTTTGGTAGTTTTTCCAACTTGATATGTATTATTTTAACAATACTAACATCTTCCAATTCAAAGTAAGAAGTAATGTCCCATTGGGCTTTTAAAAACAAGAAATATTTGACAAACAAAACTTGTTATGTATAGTTATAAAAAATAACTAAGTATAGTATTTAAAGAAAGGTCATGAATTAATTTCAGATGTTAACTGTAAGGACTCTAAAGAATTTGTCATTCAGTAGAGTTTAATCAAATTCTGCTGTGACTTATGTAAAAGGGGTTGTATACCCTACATATTGATCAAAAATACAAGATCTGTGGTGATTAGTTTCAAATCACAAAACTATGAGAAATAAATGTGCCCCCACCTGTGGGTTCACTTGCGAAGTTGGTGGTTCCTTTTGTCTTCCAGTTCCCATCCACAGCTGGTACTCCAGGAGACGCCTCCCCCCCCTCTTTTACGCTTCTGCGCGAGGAGGTCCCCGCCAGTTTAAAGCTTTATTTGAAAAATGTTGAATGTAAGCAATGACCTTGCATTGCTTATTTTAGCAGAGATTTTCACTGAAAAGGTAAATTTCTATCTCCGACTGTACCAGAAACAACTTGTTTTCCTTTATAAATAACAGATAGTAGGAGATATGTCCTCTTGTGCCAGGATTAATTAACAACCACCGTAACTGTGAATAATCATTCAGTTTTTATAATTAAAAAGAAACATTTTCTGGCTTTAAATGTTCTTCAGACACAGCTGAAGACCCGAGCCCGGGCATGATGGTGTTGTAGCAATTTGTTGCTTCTTTATTTGTATTAGCTAGTCTCACTTTCTAGACATTTCCTGATCTGTCATGCTAACATTTATTTGATTCAGATTAGAACATTTGGTAATTGAAGTTTTCTTCTCTTTTGCTAAGCTTTTTTGAAGTATCATATCCCACCTTTAGGCTTCTGTTAAGCAGATCTTCTCAGACTCTCTCTGTGTTTTCAATCTGATTGAGTATTTTCTACCAACTCCGGATGGTCATTCTCATGACTATCATGTAGGCATGTGAGATGAGTTTCTGACTGTGGGATATTCCAATATCTGGAAAAAATATACTTCATGCATGCTGTAGGTAAAGGGCAACACAAAATTGCACCAAATAACCATGTAAGTTCCCACAGAACTTCCCTTTAAGGTTATAATGAAAAAAGTCAACCAAAGGTTGCTTAGCTCCCAAGCACAACACAGCCATTGTAAACCACGTGCGTCCCCACAGAACGCCCCAAGGTCAGGCAAATCGCTCACATTATTGCCATTTTTAACCACGTGCGTTCCCGCAGAACGCCCCACAGGTCAGGCAGAGCTTCAGTTTCAGAATAAAGTCAACCACGTATGTCCCTTAAAGAACACCCCACAGGTTGTTTAGCTTACAGCATAGCCATTTTTAACCACGTGCGCCCCCGCAGGACGCCCCACAGGCCAGGCAAGTCGTATTGAAGCCATTTTTAGGCTTAGTATGTTCATTCTTAATTTTATTGCAAAACGTGCAACCATATGCCCCATGACACAAAACACAATATCACACTCGATGTTTTTTATCGATTAGGTAGCGATATCTTACACTCTTGAAGGTTCTTAGACCTTTGATGTATTTATATTTAGGACAAAACTCTGACATCAGCTTCACCATCTCGTGTACGAAATAAAATTAGCAGAAATGAGCCCAAGACCTCGATCAATTTTTGCAAGGAAATAACAGTTGACACTCTCAACCAAGACACTCAAACATCCTTAACGCAAAAAAATAACCAGACACCACCTTCACACTTGCGTAATGCTGCTACAAAAAAACCACTAGGCGAATCTGAACCAAAACATAAAAATAGACTAGCAATAATGAGTAGCAGTTGTACAAAAGGAACACTGCCGCTAATCGACGAACTCTTCAATAATCAATTTAATTACTGTCATTATTTGCTGCAAAACGCCACCACAGAAGAGTTGTTAAGCACCGTCAGAGACAACTTAAAAAACTTCACAATGCAAGACTACTGCCTGATCTTCATAGGAAATAATGATTTAAGAAATTGCGAGTATCTAGATATCCTCAAAAGCCTGAAAAACTCGTTAATAAACATTAAACACACAAATATTGTTATATGCGCACCGACTTATATAAGAGGAGCTCTGATTCATAATTATAAAGTCGAGATATTTAACAACCTACTCAGTTTAGACATAATAAATCAAGAATATGCATACTTTTTTGACAGTAATCACACTCTGACGCTTGACATGTTTTCGTACAATACAGGAAAAATTAACAAATACGGATGGAGAGACATCTTTGACAGGATCAAATCCAACATATTAATTGACTACAATCATGATTATAATAAGGTTAGCGACGATACCCATCTCCTTGAAGAAAACCACAGTGAAACATCCCGCCTCCAACATAAATCCAATAGTGATCAAGTTACTGAACTGTTTTTTCTCTAGTAAATATCTTAAAATCTTGCATCAAAATATTGCAGGCATAATAACAAAATCTAACTCTCTCACTGTATGTTTAGATGAACTTGCTGGAAAAAATGTAAATGTGGATGTTCTGTGCATTACAGAGCACTTTATTATGGAAGGATATCAAAATCAGTTATACATCCCAAATTATTGTTTAGCTGCTAGTTTCTGTAGAGAGGGAAAAAAAAGGGGAGGAGCTTGTATCCTAGCTAAAAATAATATACAATGGAAAGAATTACCGAAAATTTCGAATCTCTCATTATCAGGTATATTTGAATGCTGTGCTATTGAGCTTACGCAGTTTAGGATTGCTGTAATCTGCATTTATAGAGTACCAAATGTCAATAATTTAAGCTGCTGCCTAGATAAACTTGAAATTGTACTGCAAGAAATATCACGGGCACATTATAAAAACATTGTTATTGCTGGAGATTTTAACATAGATATGCTTAAAGAAAATAATCACACAAGGGCATTTGAATATTTGTTGATGAGGTTTAATTTGAAATTGGCATTGAGACAGCCTACTCGCATGGCAAGCATGACATGCATAGATAATTTTGCGCATAACTTTAGTAAATCTTGCAAAACTGACGTCATGGAATTTGCGTTGTCCGATCACACAGCACAGCTCCTACACTGTCCTGTTCAAACACAGTGTGTCATAAATAGTTGGTATGCGACTAAAAGGGATGATAGTGTGGAAAATATAACTAAGTTCAAAGGCTACATCAAGAGTCTTTCCTTTTCTGACATTTACGACACGGATGATCCGAATGTAGCATACAGTAGTTTTATCGACACTTTCAAGCTTTTGTATGATCTGTGCTTTCCGATGAAATTAATCAAAATTGATGTTATTAAAAAATTTAAGTGGCTGTCAAAAGGAATTAAACTGTGCAGCCAAAGAAAAAGAAAACTTCTGTGGCAGATGAGACTAAACCGAAATACAGAAAATAAAACTAAATTCACAGAATATTCGAAAATGCACAAAAAAATTATACACTTGACACAAAAAGCACAAAACAATCAAAGAATCTATTTATCTAAAAATAAATCTAAAACTACGTGGCAAATTATTAATCGCGCAAAGCATAATTTACCCAAACGAAACATTTATAAAATTAAGGTCAGAAACCGTATTCTATCTAATCCCAATAGTATTGCTGAAGCGTTTAATAACTACTTTATCGATAAAATACAGCCGAAACAGAATGATACCGAGGAACCCAAACGCTTTAAAATAAACACGAGCACTCAATCAATGTTCATGTCGCCTGGTGTACCTTTAGAAATACATAAAATAATAATGACATTGAATAATACAAGTAGCGTAGGGTATGATGGTATCAGTACAAAAATATTGAAACACGTATCTATGGAAATAAGTGGTCACCTTAGTCATATAATTAATCTCTCTATCAGCGCAGGCATCTTCCCAGATGCCTTAAAAACTTCGATTATAAAGCCAATGTTCAAGAAAGAAAATAGAGAATTAATGGAATATTACCGGCCAATCGCACTCATACCTGTGATTTCCAAAATATTTGAGAAATACATTTATAACGAACTATACAAATTTATTGACAAAAATAACGTTCTTTGTGACGAACAAAAAGGGTTTAGACAACATAGGACTATTAATATGGCTATATTTGACTTTATATATAATGTGATACACAATGTCGATAAACGAATACCAGTATGTAGCATTTTTTGTGACATGACTCAGGCCTTTGACTACGTTGATTATGCTATTCTATTGAGAAAACTTGAAGCTTATGGCATTAGAGGCAATTTACTTAGTCTTCTTGAGTCTTACTTAAAAGGCCGAAAACAAATAACTGAAATTTGTCAAATTAATCCAATTACCAAGCGTGAAGAGATATATAGATCCTCAGAGCGTGAAGTTATCTTTGGCGTACCCCAGGGGAGCGTATTGGGTCCTTTCATATTCATACTGTACATAAACGATCTACCTAAATGCATTGAACAAGCAATGGCACTGTTTGCGGACGATAGTACCGTGACAATACCATGTAAAAATGTGGAGACATATGAATGGGACATTAACAATTGTTTACAAAATGTTGTAAATTGGTTAGAAGAAAATAATTTAAAAATTAACTTAAAAAAAACAAAAGTTGTGAATTTCAATCAGCGGATTACCAGCATTAGCCCTAATATACACAACAACAATGAACTTGTAGAAGAAGTAGAAAATACTAAATTTCTGGGACTTTTAATAGATAAAAATCTAAATTGGAAAGCACACACTGATAGTTTATGTAAGAGAATTAGTAGGTCCGCATACGCTCTGCATTCACTATCTCCAGTAATTAACATGGATGCACTATTAATTGCTTATTATGGCATAGTAGAATCGCACTTACGTTACGGTGTAATATTCTGGGGAAATTCAACCGAAAGAGAAACAGTTTTTAAAGCCCAGAAAAGATGCTTACGGGCTATGTTTAAGCTTAAATCCACTGATAGTTGCATGCCATACTTTAAACAACACAAAATATTAACACTTCCTAGCTTGTACATAATGGAGGTAGCTGTGTTTGTGAAGTCAAACCCAAATCGTTTTAAACGTCTAGCCGACGTAGTCCCACGTAATAGACGCGACAATAACCAAGTATGCTCCCATCCCGCCAAAACGGCACTACTGCGCAAGAGTGTCTATTGCATGGGTCCGGTTATTTATAATAAATTACCTAAGCAATGGAAAGAACTACCATTAACAATATTCAAAACTAGGCTTAAACGCTTTTTAACGCATAAAGCATATTATAATATCAGCGAATTCCTTACGGAGAAAGAATTTGTTTGTTCTCCAAATTGATTTGCTTTATTTTATTTTTATATTTGTTTACTCTACTTTTAAATATTGACATTTGTTTTGAATTGTGCCTTGACTAAAATGAATTTAAATTTTTGACATTGTGATTTCTTTCTTTTATTATTTATTTGTCTACTGAGACTAATTTTGTACGCCTTAATGGCAAAACATGTAAGTACTCAATGTCAAGACTTGTAAGGCTGTAATCATCATATTCACTAAAACTGTAATTTTGTATCACGTATCTTAAAAGTCATATGCTTTTTATCAAAAAAAAAAAAAAAAAACATTTTTGTAGTAGTGCTCTTCAATGTATCATAATATAATTGCCTTTGTTGTTGTTTTAGCGTGAAACTCTTATTTAAGTTTTGCATGCCTGTCGGTAAGATATGGCTGAACCTATCTGTTTAAAAATTATCACCTTTTACTGTACCCATATTTGCAAAATAAACGACTTACTTACTTACTTACTTATATGTGAACACTAATGCCATAAAACTGTAAGCACAATTATGCAGGGACTAACAGGAAATATCACAACATGCGGTAAGTTTTTTACCTTCGCCATTGAGAATATTGAAAATTACGTTTTTTTAGTTTTTTCATCTTTCACAATATGGGAGATCCTTAGATTTCCCTTCTGACTTCCTATTTTCCATTTTTATCTGAATTTAAACACTTTTTACACAAAATATTATAAAATAAGCGGAAATATGTGCCGCCGATACTTGACATAAAAACCGAATGAAGATAGCTTGCAGAGGTAGATAGATGGCAGCACGCCTTAGGAAAGGGCGCGTTCATTTTTTTTAGTTATTTCTTCAAAATTATGTGACAAGAGACTCGACTAAATGCCTACTACCATTGTATTCTCTCATCATCGAGAGCGAGACAGCAACGAGTATAATTAGTGTAAACAATTGTGTTGTTGGTGAACCAAATAAATAAATAAAAATCTTTAACTTCATCTTTTTACTAAAAAAAAAATGGGCCGTCCGTAGCGTATGCGCCACAGACAGTCCTTCGTGTTTTTAATTTTTTTGCGAAATCCATGAGGTACCTACAATTATCTCTCGCCATCAAACGTAAAAGTTTGGCGAGTTTAGAATTAAGTAACACCTCTGTATTAAAATATCATTAAATAAAAAAAAAATAAAAAAAATTCGATGGAAGTTCTAAATATAACAATTTTGGTACTATCTCCACGCGAAATTTCAACAAAATCTGAGATAGATTAGCACAGCAGTAGTGCTTGTGACCGAGGCAAGTATTCGGAAAACAAAAATTAAATGTTTTCAGAATTAAATGCCAACGCAGTCACGAGCACAGCTCGTTTGTTACACGGTAATTATGCTTAATGTCATCAAAAATAGTTTGAAACATATTTCTCTATACTTTTGTTATAGGTAGGCAAACACAGGAAAACACAAAAGGAAAAAGGATCAAATAATTAGTCAGCACCAAATTAAATGAATTTATTATTACACATGTTTGAAATGTCCTATTCGAATAAATCGATTGGTAGTTCGTACCAAATGTACTCGATTAAATCTAAGGGAGCCGATTGGTTGAGCATCGGACTCGGCTCGCAATACATAACAACCTATAAGTTTTCCATTTCCCTCGGTCGACCGTAGCCTAGCCAGAGACAATCACCGTGATGGGTTTTCTCGAATGGTGCCGAACTTCAATGTCTCCCCGCAGACCATGGCCCACCTTTAATCTCACGTCGCATGCCCTAATGTCTGCTTCAGCGAATGGTGTTAGCGTTGTAGCTGGTACTGAGCCAAACAAAAAATTACTTCTTTTCAAACGATATTTGCCATTAGCATGCTAGAGAAGATCAATCAATAGTGAACCGAATGTTTCTATGTGGTCTGCTCTTGATCGTGTCTATCTACTAAGCTGGGTCTTGCTCCAGGATTCTGAGAGAGGATGGTCCGCTGTTCGCTTTCACGTTGCGATGGAAAACAATCGAATCAGGAAATATACAATCGAATATTATTCGAATGAAACTATTCTAATACGCACATCACTAACAGTCATTCTAACCATAACAATTTGGTATATAATATAGCTCAATCATATTTTTAATCAGTTTCCATACCAGTTGACTCTTGGTGAAGTGACAATGTTTTACAGTACTATTTTTGTGTGTTTCGTTGGATTCGTTTTAGCAAAATCTGCTGAACAGAGTAAGTGCCTACAATCTTACATAGGTACATAAAGCAAGTTTTTTGCAACATAGTTTGCACATATTATTATTTAACATTATATTCTAATTTTCCTGGTGTGTCGAAGCTACTAAAAGAGATTATTGAAATATTTTTACAATATTACTTTCATACCAATTTTTGTTTGTGATTCCTATTGTGTTATACGAGTAAGACTTTTAAGAGCATCTTAAAGTTAATTCGTTTCAGAATTTGTAGGTAAGGCAGAGGCGACGATAACCGACTTTTAATGATTGTATACTGAAGATCACGTCTAAACGAGTAGTGTCAAAGATTTGGAAAAAATATATGTTAAATTGGAGCATTTACTTAATAACTGAATAGACGAATATTTAAGATTATGTTTTTACTAGATAGTGAAATTCATTAAAGTTATGTCTAACGCGGATAAAAAACGAATATTGATCTTTTAATATAATATGTGTTTTATTAAAATAAATACCTTTTGTTTTATGTACCTATATTAAATTAATAATGCGTCAAATTGGGGACAGCGCTCCTTGATGGGCGAGTCCATTACTGGCTGGACGTACGACGCGTTGCGTGAGCTCAGTACAGAACACGCAAGCTACCCACTCAAGGTCACTGGCATATACAGGGTTACAGAGTAAGTCGTACTGAATATTAAAGGATGTTATTATTCAGGTCATTTCTGATGAATTTGATTCTGAAATAAAATGTCCGAATCCTAACCGATAAGGAGATATTCAATTTTAAAGACAATTTTTAACAAATCCTAAATTTTTTGGCTTTTAGTCGTTTTCTTTGGAACACTCTATTAGAAAATTAATTAATGCTAACCTTTGTCGAGCAGTTTTTTAAGCTGTTAGTAGTAGGTTTAGTTTCTGTTGATCATTATTATTAATGGACATGTCTTCTAACTAGATACATCAAAAAAACCGACTCTAGGAGCTCTAATCCCAAAGAAAACGACTAAAAGCCAAAAAAAAAGGACTTTAAAAAAAATCTTTAAATTTGAATATCTCCATAACGGTTAAGCTTCGGACATTTTATTTCAGAATCAAATTCATCAGAAATGACCTGAATAATAACATCCTTTAATATTCAGTACGACTTTCTCTGTAACCCTGTATATATCTGCGTCTTAAAGCCAATTCAGGAGGACTTTACAATATATTGCCACCCGTGCCAGTTGTCACAGAACATTGATGTGAAATCGCACTGTGACGAATGTATAGAGCTCCGCAAACTTATGCGATGCTACTACAGTGCCTATGACCTCCTTGTGGAATGCAATGATTAATTTACTCCGCTTAGGAATACCTAATATGGTATCTTCTAGGTAGTCTCATGATCTTCTATTTAAAATTCCATTTAAAATTTTAAATTAATTGTTCTGAAAGCCTTGGAATACCTCTCCACTCCTCAAGCACCTCAGGACATGTTGCCCCCTTGTCGCTACGTCTCTATGTGCTAGCCGACAGTTTCCGGGGGTCCATTATTGAGTGTGCAAGTCACCCCCTGCCATTTTATCCGTGTACATATGAAACATTGATCAGGCAGGGGCCATAGCCCTTCCATAGTTCCAGGTCACCAGTCAACTTAAGCAACCCAAACACATAGTCCAATATCTTTGTTTCCATATCCTGCAATAGTCTTACACCAACCGGGGGTTGTCCCTGGGTGCACTTGCATAGTGCAAACAGGGATAATCGTCGGTTGGTGACTCATTTCATTAAAACGCCTAAAGGGCCTCTGCGAGTTGGCTTCGGCCCCTCGTACGCCTTCCAAAGGTCCGGGACCCCAGGGTCTCGAGAAATGTCAAAGACCAAAAAAAAAAAAAAAAACTTTATTTCGCAAAAAAGTGAACAATAACACAATACACAAACTCGGAAGCACCTAGGCTATTGTGAGATCCCATATTTAAAAAGATTATGTTTCTAAGTGATCCTGCTATTAGTCAATAGTTTTTTTCATATTAGAAACGTCAAAGATTGTTGCGAGTTTCCGACTGCTATTACTGACTGTTATATAAACAAAATAATAATATGAGTTCAAGCGAGGAATCCGATATTAATATGGAATCTACTCCACCTGATATCTTGAATTTATTTGTTTCTTTACAGAACCACTGAAAATTACATTTGAAATCACGTCCAATAAAGTTGAAAACGGTCATGAAATTGTTTGTGACCACAATATTAATGATATACAAAAAAAGATATACACGGTTCGCGAAGGAGAAGAATTAACAATTATTACGAAATATAACTCCTATATCAATCATTTCTAGTAAGTACATTTTCTCACCAAACTGTACTGCAACATTCAAGTTGCAGTTTATTTTGGTGAGAAAATTCTCAAAAAAGATCTAACATTTTAATATTTAGTTAACTAAAGCACATGAGTAAAGAAAATAAATGTTAGAAAACATCGTTAATAATATTCATAAAATGTGTTTAGGAACGTTTTTTTCAATTTTTATTAAGATCTTATAATGATATAATTTTTTTTACAGCTGTAGTAGCAACAATCATAACAATGACGTTTATAACTACAAAAAAGACGTTTTCTTAAATGTTACCACTGTAAGTAATTTAACCAATAATAATTACGCTGCCATAATACGTTCTGGGAATACTGACGTGCAGGAGATCTGTTGAGGTCGATAATTGAATCTGAAACTTTAGAGATAAAACAAGATGTAAAATGCGTGGATGTCGTTAACGATGTCTTTAGCCGCTCTTGACAGAGAATTGGAAGGACAGAAAGTAGCGAGGTAATCGCCCTGTAGTGGGACAATAATAGGTTATCACAAAATAGCTGGATGATACCTAGTTCATGCTAGAAGGTACCTATCTATGAGCTGACTACAAAAGTTGCGGGACTGTTAAAAATAATAAAATATAATTTTATTTTTGATTGTAAAAACTCCTTAGTAAAATTGAATCGTTACAATGCTATAATATACTATCAATTACAGCAATAAAACACCATCGTATTTTGTGGAAAATGATTAGGTTCGATTCCTATAACGTGTATAAGGTTTAGAAAATCTTTGAATGCTGTTTTTTCTCACCTTTAACATCGACTACGTGGTTCCTTAAAACTTTCTCTACGTCTGGTAGATTCATATTTTGTCATCTCATCAGATTACCCTGGTTAATAATATCTAAATGAATGTGTAAGATTAATTTTATACATTTTAATAGTTTAAGGTAGAAAAAAGTATGGCTACTATATGGAAATGTACGGTGTTGGCCCATCGATATATTATCTCAGGAATACTTCCCTTGGTCCACTACAACGACGAGAACTATTCAGCGGCCTATTGCTATATGAAAATTCACGTGAGACAAAAAAGCAAGTACTTCCCACTAATATGTAAAAGATATAAGATATTTTAATTTGCAATTAAGGGTACAATACATGGTATTGTAGGGAATAAGTTCAGCCATTCTTTATTAATCTATAAATATGACTGTGTGAGATTGATTTGATTTTTTGATGTTTGTTACTCACGTCTGAACGGATTTGAATGTTTGGCATAACATACTTACTTTTGTACATAAAGTAGTTTACCTAAGATGTGAATGAAACCGTGGGCAGAAGCTAGTAGAATAAAATACCCCGAAGTGGGAGGTCTAAATTAGAACAAGTAACCCCACAGATTCACCTCAGACGATCCTCGTGAACAACGTGGTGCTGCAAGCAGATCGCACAGACCTGTCGGAGAAGGACTTCGACTTCACTGCCGAGTACCAATACGTAGATGGCGATGTAGTCAACGTCACTTGCATAAACTTCTTGAACGAAGCGCCACTCACGATGGAATATGCGATGGCAGATACAATGAGCGGTGAGTTTTTACATTCTTTTGTACCTATGTTATTGTTATTATTGATTTATAAAGAGTTTACACTAGACTTTCTTCCTCCCTTTCAAAAGAGCTTGATAGGACCTCAAACTAAAAGTCATCGCATACATTAAGCTCGGCATTAGATCGGCAACGCCAAGGGCATGAAGATAAGAATCTCGTATGAATTTTTCGTATTTTTCAATTCGGAAACTGAATAGCTAAAATATCCGAATATCAGAAAGTTGATCAAGCTTAAAAGGCTGTCGAACTTAAATGGGAGTGGGCAGGACATGTCAGCCGTCAAACTGTGGACCCAACTAGTTAGACCTTGTGCCCTGATACAGTAAGATGGGATCGAGACTACGAAGGAGCTGACAGGACGCACTAGACAGATTCCGCCAAAAACTGAAAGGAGAACGCGCAGGCTAGTGAAAGATGGAAGAAATGGAAGGAGGTCTTTACCCAGGATTGGGACAAACAGCTAGCCAAAAAAAATGTGGTTTGCGCAAACATTAGGTTCCACAAAAATATAATGATAACTGTAACTAGCACAGGTTTTTAACCGACGAAAAAAAAGGAGGAGGCCACAGACAACTTTTTATTGAGTAGTCCTATTTGAACGATTCTTATTTTATTGGGGAGGGTATACCTCGAAGTTGGTCCCATGTAAAATTGAAAACTAAAATCCACCCCTAAGGATAAAAAAAAGGGGTTGATTGATTTTTCACGTGCTGAATTTTTAATTGCGACCCGATTCTGTTGTAATTTCGCGCACATGTTGTAGTTCTGATGACACACTCATTATAATAAGACTTGGAGTTGATCTGATGATGGAGACGAAAGACAGTTGCGAGAGCTCCTCAGCAGTTTGCAGCAGCTACATTGTGTTTGGGCTTATTTCATTCACCTTGATGAGAACTTTAGACCTAGCTGGGGTATGACCGACATCGAGGGTCTGACGATGGAGACAAAAGGCTGTTGAGGAAATTCCTTACTTGAGGAAAACAATTAAATTAAATGGTAACTCAAAAGCTAAAAATAAAAAACTTTTTTACAAAAAATTAAACCAACA
Organism: Agrochola macilenta; assembly: GCA_916701695.1. Lineage (NCBI taxonomy): Eukaryota > Metazoa > Arthropoda > Insecta > Lepidoptera > Noctuidae > Agrochola > Agrochola macilenta. The sequence continues at coordinate 6,130,533 of OU753579.1, forward strand.
AAAAAAAAACTGAAAAGCGAAAAATAAAAAATAATGTTTTAGTGTAACTAAGCTCCTAAACTCATTTAAGTAACAAATTTTGAGGCGGTGCCAAACACATTAAACGAAGATCCATCAACAACATCAACATCATCCGTTACCATTTTACGCTATATGAAATTAATTTATTGGATGGATTTTTTTATCTTTCTCAGTTTTCACGAGATTCTCCTCATGAGGGACAGCGATATCAACAATCATTGCACGCCGCTCTCGTCGATCTAATATCTATTTCTATTATTATAAATCATCTAGTCAAGTTTTTGTTTGTCTAACTATGTTTGAGTTGAAAATCCCGTATGGTGTTACTAATAGCTTATTGAAGAAGAAGAACCGTTTATTGCGGACTGTGCGAGCGTGTGGCAGGTTGGATTATCATCCCGTCCTTAAAATATCTGTAATAGATGTAATTATAATATGTTTTTCGTATAATTTCAGATAATTCTATCATGAAAGAACTATCATCAAACAAAGCAATCGGTTTTCATGTAAAATTGCATTCTGGACACAACAACAGTTATATGATATGTACTCGTACGGAACCAACTGACTACACCAAAGTCATGGTGAGATTTGTAATGCAGACAGAATTCAGTAAGTTTTTTTGTTTTCTATGTTTTATTAGATACAGTCATATGCTTGCTCGATGGGTTAAAATCGGGTGAAGCTTGCCAATAACCAATCCATGGATTGAGTTTGCCAACTTTGATGTTTATGAGTACTTATTTTATTTATTTATTTATTAAAACTTTATGCACAAGTAAAAATAAAATACCGTATAAAGGCGGACTTAATGCCTGAGGCATTTTCTACCAGTCAACCTTAGGGTGATGCAGCGATAAAACATGGCAGGTGCAACATAAGGGATTGATAACACGAAATTAATTATAAAATACAAGAATAACCATACATACTTAAAAACATACATTACATAATATAAACAGAATAACTTTGTCAGGAGAAATAACGATCGGTAGAGGAGAAATAACGATCAGTAGAGGAGAAAACGAATCCAGCAAATCACCGCTGGGATGTTTCAGCCAACTTCTTGCGTATATGCTCACGTACCTTCCCTTTAAAAGACCACCGACTGGTTACTTATGCTAGACAAGGCTAGTGGAGCTGTTCACTTTTGTTTATAAGTGCGTGTTGTCCCACCGCTGGGCGAGAGAATTGCTGCTAGGAGATCAGGGAGCTGCTCTTTCCACATTGGTCTGTTTAGAACTGCTAGGGACCCAGTCTTTATTAAAGGAGTCTAGCTCAACCTGCCATCTCTGTCTCGGCCTGCCGCGATGTTGCTTGCCTTCTTTACTTTCTTTTTGTTGCAATTTATTACAGAGATGTCAATGTTAAATAATTAATTTCAATTATGTTCATAAAAGACAATGTTGAACTTCAACATTTACAAAAAGATTGAATTGATTCTAGTCGCCCCTTCCAAAAGGTAGTTTTCGTATGGAGAAGAATGGGCAAGAAACTCCACCGTTACTCTTTTAAAATGTTTTACAATATTTTGTATACATTCATTATTGTATATTATGTGAAGACGATGCACCTGGAATGGAATAAGATTACTATACCACAATTGGTAAAAATAATTAAAAAATGAAGCAATGACAGAAAAAAATATTATTTGGTATATAACTTAGAACAATATTCTTTAAATCAGCTTCCGTTTTTCACTTATTTGATTAATCCGTGGACAATAGTGTGGGTTATATGTTTAACTATTTATCTTAAGAATATTATTGTATCACCTTAACATGTAACTGTTTTTTGTCCCTAATAAATAAAATAAATAACATATTAATGGTGCTCACATATTTACAAACATTGTAAAAGTATACGATATTCCTAAAATATTAACAAGTAATAATACTAAGAAGTCAGTATCATAAAAGCAATAAATTGGCAACCAGTTTGATTTTGTCTAGACTAAATTGTCCTATGGAGCAGGACCACCATGTTTCCAAGCATTCTTATCTTGGATATAATCTTCTAATCTTATTATAACAAAATCGTAGCGAAGTCAAAACTGTACATTGAATATTTTTGAAAAAAAGTAATTGCTACGAGGTCTGGGATCGATTCTAATGCCGATAATATAGTTTTTAGAATTTTTGTCTGTTTATCTGTATGTATGTTCCAGCATCACGCAAATTCTACTGGACAGATTCTGTTAAAATTGTGCATAGATATTCCCTATAAGTCTGGTCAAACTGTAGGGTATAAACTATCACGCTATTTGATGGGGGATGAGCAATATTACAATATGGTCGTATTCTTCGTTCCCGCATCACGCAACTTCTACCGGATAGATTCTGTTAAAATTGTGCATAGATATTTCCTATAAGTCTGGTCAAACTGTAGGGTATAAACTATCACGCTATTTGCTATGGGGGATGAGCAATTTTACATTATGTTCGTATTTTTCTCCGCAAATTGTAAAAGGACGCGGCCAAAGGTTAGGATATTGTAGATAGTTACCGGTTTAACTTTTTATATGATTATCATCACGCTATACCTTTATGGAACTAAGCAGTCAATCATGAAATATATAGGAACGGCTATTTTAGCTAACTTTCAATAAAGCAAGTAACTAAGCGGCAAGAGGATTGCCTGTGTGCCGGGGCCGCGATTTCCCTTTCGGACAAACTCGCAACCCTGGCAGGCATTGGCCCTTACGGACCCCGTCTGTTGGTGCTGACATCTCTTTGAGGCGCGCGTGGAACACAACGCGCCGTCGACCCGGGCCTGGTCCTAATCGGACGGCGAGCTACCCATTGCCCACCGTCCGCAAGCCCGCGCCTACGGTGGCCGGAAGTCGGCTCGCGACTCCCGACGCCCGGGGCGTCTCCTGCGGCGACTAGGGGCGCGAGGGCGCGCATCTTGCATTTCCCTCGCGCGCTCCGCCTCCTCCTTCGCGAGCATTACTGCTTCGCAGAAGGAAGTGACGGCTTCCCATGCACTCTCGCTCCGGACCATGGCCTGAACCAGGGCCGGACGCGAGAGATCGCTGCTGCCAATCGCCTCCGTGAGGACACGGCGGTGCCCCGCCCAAGCCGGGCAGACCTCCACCGTATGCTCCACCGTGTCCTCCGGGCGATCCACACAATGGTAACACCCGGGCGTTTCCTCCCGCTCCCGCCACCGGCTGTCGAGGACGAGGACCATAGAAACACATGGCCTCGGACTTGTGCAAGGCCACCTCGAGTCCCAGTTGCCGGATCCTATCGACGATTGTCGCAACCCAACGTGTCGCTAGTTCGGCCGCCGCCTCATGCGACCTCCCCTGCACCAGGACCAGCGTGTCGTCAGCGTAGCAGACTACGCTGACGCCGCTAGGGAGGTCGGCGCGCAGCACCCAGTCGTAGCCGATGTCCCACAGATGCGGCCCCAGGACCGATCCCTGCGGGACACCGCACGACATCTCTCGCCGGTTCCACTCTCCGTGGTGACCGGGGTAGATGACGGCCCTGTCCGTCAAATAGGCCTCGACCACTCGACAGAGGTAGGTCGGCATCCGGTGATACCGGAGTGCCTCCCTAATGCAACTCCAGGGCAGGGTTTGCTTTGCAAACCTGAGGTTGTAAGTTCAATAACCAAATTTTTTTTTTAGTTTATTTTTTATGATATTGTTGTATTTTGTTTTTGTTTTTGGATTATGTATATTTATAATAGTTTGTAGCACTAAACGAGGACAACTTCGTAATCTATGGGAAACTGTTCACAAAACATTCAAGGTTGTGTTCTGATAATTTTAGAGCTAAAGACTATATGAATAAAAGGATTTTTTACAGGTCATAGAATAAACCTAATGTAAAAACACAATATTGTTAGTGCTATTTACTTTTAAAAGCATATTGTAAAGTAATTCAATAGCACAATAACAAAATATGCATGAAATACTTACATGCCTATTATAAATTTTTTGGTATCAAGGATGAAATTAAGCCGAAAAATATTGAATAAAGCCTATGTTAGTTTTTTTCAATATTTTTTACAGTTTGCTTAAACTATTTCACGAAGAATTCGCGAAATAAATTAACTATAACTGGTGTTTATATAGTAAAAACGTATTCCTTGCTTGGTCTGCTGTCTCAGCGTTGCGTAAGATTCTCTATTGAGACTGCTCACGTGAAAAGAGTACCTACCTGGAAGAGGCCTTGACCAGCACAAAAAAACTAGCTTAATTTTAGACTTTACACACAGATTTGTCCTAGCGATTTTTAAATCTGTGTGTGGATCTTCTAAAATCGCTACCACACTGTTTCCTGGTGACAAAACAGCGCACGCCATCCATGTTTAAGACTCCTTCTTCTATCGATTTAGAAAGCAACGAAACGCTGTTTTTTGGTGCGTCACGCAACAGTAACAAGGGATGCCTGCTTAGGGTTTGCACTTCATCGTATGGGATGAATGCATTATGGCAAATAGGAAAGCAGTGGAAACTGTAAACAGAACCCTGCAGGACATTCGCAGGAACTAAGACTTGATGGGTGGTGTCACAGTTCTGTTTGACAAGGTGAATGCTTCGTTGAAAAGGTCGACTCTATGGTCAAGAGTTCATAGACTGCGCTTGAATATGCGAGCTTGGCTCGAATCCACATACTCAAGAATTCTCCAATGTTCTTCTAAAAATTGGTGAAGGCACTCTACCAGAGGAGAGCGGCCAGATGGCCCTACCAGAAACTCTTGGTAACATAATGCCCACTTTAGAAGATCTGATTCGTCTCGTGCACGGAGACATCAGTCGAATACCGTACCAAGAGAATTCTTGGGTGTGTTTCCATTTTAACGCCGAAAACGATCAACCTGCAGTGATCAACCACAGTATTCTCTTGCAAATTGAAGGGAGTGAAGTGATATACACCTTCATTAATACTGATGTGGAGGATGATGATGCCAGACATAACCCCGTAGAATTTCTGAATTCGCTAATGACAAGTGGACTTCCAGCTCACATTATCCAGCTGAAGGTCGGTTTCCCGATTATGCTCCTTCGGAACTTACCTCCACCGAAGCTGTGTAATGGAACCCAGCTCAAAGTCATGTCTTTGCAGAGAAATGTCAGACAGCGTTAACCACTAATTCCCCACAGTTACCCCTTCCAGTTTAAGCGCATGCAGTTCCCTGTGAGCGTATGATTTGCAATAAATATAAACAAGTCACATTGGCTGACTCTAAAGGTTGAAGACTGCCGGTGTCCACCTCAGGACACGCTGCTTCTCACACGAACAACTGTACGTCGCTTGCTCCCGAGCCACCAATTCTGACTCTCTGTATATTTTGGCTGCTGAGAACTAAACTACAAACGTAGTATACAGGGAAGTTTTATAAAAATGTGGCTGTTATTGTAGTATATTGTGGTGTCTTACGACTTCCACGCGAACGAAGTCACGGGCAGAAGCTAGTTTGTAATATGCTTGTTTACAAAGTGGATAGTATAGTTTAATATGAGTTTTAAATTTTCTTACATTTAATTGCATTATATCACAAGGTATTTTGTTGTAATATGTATCACAGTACCCCATAAAAGATGTATACGTATACTTTAGATAATCTGAAAAATGGTTGATCTATTTTATCATTATTTCTAGTATTTAAATTATGTCTATCACTTATTTTATTAAAAAGATGTAGGTTTTTCTTACATACATAATATATTCATAAATGATGTGATCCTTATGTTATTATCCTTAGCCCAATCGATTAGTACCATTACCGGGCAACACAATATTCATAATCTAACACATGCAATAAAAGATTAAAAAAAAAGTTAATAACGGTAAATAACGCTTAATTTTTTTAAGCTGCTTTTCCTCTCCATCGTACTTTATTCCACCTTGTATAACATTGCAAAAAAGCTGCCATAAGGTAGCGGTTTATGAAACGAATTAATTCCTTAATTTTTTTTTTTTAGATACAATTAGTGTCCAAATTAATGGAATGACTCTACGACCAAAACTCAACAATGTAATAAAAAAATATTATTATATTGATTACAAATATCTAAGTAACCAACTCATAGACGTGGTGTGTGAAGTACAGCGAACAGACATAAAATTGCTGGTGGCGGACATATTCGATTTCGGTACAGTAAGCAGTTACAATAAAACAGGTAATTATAATATAGGTACTTACATAATAGTTTATTTATGTACAGACAATAGACATAAGATACTAAAAGTATGTAAAACGTACTTTTGAGTAGGTATTCTATCGGGGAAATACTAAATATTTAGCAGCATAAATATTTTATTTAAAAGAAAATTTTACTGTTATTTATGTCCTTATTATGAGACATGATCATTTAAAAGCTACAAAAATGGATTTTAGCGCTGATTCTGAACGAACTACTTTCAAGTATGCTTATTCTAGTATAATGCGTTCTACGCCCGTACGCAGAAAAATGTATGAATCATTTAACGTTCAAAAACAAACGTGATGAGATGTCCACGTGAAGTAAGATCCGTCTACTTCGTGTAACTTATTTAGACGCGTACGTAGAACAGATTTAACTTAGTTTTACTTCCAAGTCCTTTCTCCTAGATTATAGAGAAATTAGGAAATAGAGTGGAAAAATATCGTACGTAGGTGTGTTTCTGATTAATGGACCCCCCTTGAGTAATAATTAATTGAAACCTTATTGCAATCGTTACTAAGTAGCTTTTCATTATGTAGGTATGTCCGGCCGCTGCCGACCGTCACCATTTGCTAAATACTAGTTCCTTGATAAATTATTATAGCTTCTTGTGACCGTGAGGTAATGAACTTTTCAACACACTTGCTCGAAAAGTGGTTCTTATTGAACCGCTTTTGGTTCAAAATAATGTTTTTTTATTTTTATATATGTTTAAAAATATGTAATTTAATGAAATATTATGTTAATTTATCATATTTTATTTATTTACAAGTATGCTTAAATAGGCATGAAGTCTTTTTGATTAGATTAAAAACAGCGCACATCTCTGCTTGGGTGAAAAGAGAGAATGCTCATTTAATAGGATAGGATAGTTCATTCTAATTTCATGCTGCCATTATAGTACTTACTAATTCCATACTGCCATGTAATTCCGAGTAGTAAATAGTTATCTGTGGCGCACATTACCGCACTAATGCGGTAATATAAAAGCACGCGTGTTTCATACACTGCATTATGAACCTAAAAGCGGTTTAATAAGAGCTACTTTACGAGCAAGTGTGTACTTACAATTCCACAAGACTATATCTTAGAACAAGTTGCTGGCTACAAGTATTATTATTATTCTCCTTGCTAGTCGACACTTTGCTGTATTCTCTTGATAGTGATCTTAAAACGTGTGCGTATTTGTGTAGGATTATGTATAAATACAACTGTTATTGAGTACTTAAAACATATTTTTTTAATTTACAGAACTAATACCAGCAAAGAAGACTGAGATGTCGTTTTTTCTCAAACCTAAGGATGACAAGAAATTATTGTGTGCATCTGATGATATTCATGGTCCAGGTGTAGAACAAGTCGTTATTCATTTTACTGCGGGCAATTTACTTACTGGTAAGTAAAAACATAATATCTGTGCTGTACGATTTATTTTCTCTCAACTTTTTGAAACAAATTGTAAAAAATTATGCAATTTGTCATGCTCATTTTTAAGCTTAGTATAATCACTCAACAATAAGTTTAAATACAGCAGTAGAGCAGTGGCATTCCAGTGGTAACAGCCCGGATACACGAGTTGTAAGTCCTGGGTTCGATTTCTAGGTCGGACCAAGTATTGTTGGGTTTTCCATCAGGTAGTAGCAGCCCGGAGCCTGGATTTGTGCCTGGTTGAAGGCAATAGGCTCAGCCTCTATTACATGGAACTTAAACATAATTGGCAATGTGGGTGTAATGTAGAAAACACTCTACCTAACCCTTCTGGAAAAACAGACGCCGTTTTGTCATTTTGTTTAGTTTTGTATGACTCATGAAAGACGCCCTTGTGGTAGAAGCTTTCTTCGACATCTTATTCAACATCTGCCGTTGCGCCATATTCACGTAACTTCACTTGTCTTTTCAGATCGATATCCATTGCACATGGAATTGCCATCAAACGGTACTGTGATGGAACTCTATAATGATGACAAACTCACGGTTATTTTCTATGAGTTTGAAGATGGCGAGACATTACAGTTAAAATGTGGCCCTCTTTTCGTTCCTAGTGGGCCAGGACCAGTTCTATACCTACAATTTAAAGATTCTGGTAAGGTTTTGATTTTGTATTTGTTTATTGATTCAGGAAAATTACATTTACCGTGTATATTCGGCTTAAAAAGATCACATCTTAGAAGGGATTTGTCCTTCGTCTGATTGATGGTCGTTTTCCTTTCAGATAAATGCCAAGAAAATGGCTGCACTATTTCTAAGACATTACACGTAACTCGTACAGATGAGAACACTGAAATTTCATGTTACTTTAAGGAACAAGAGTATGAAGACTTAATTAAAGAACACAAAGTGCTTAGAGAGATCAGAGTGATCCTCCGCCAGAGAGTTTTGACTACTACTGTTAAAACTACTACTACTATTTGAATTTGTCTTTTTTCCTTTTTTTATTGACTTCTATTGCTATGTATTATTAATTAATATATCTTATGAAATGTGTGATTCTTTATAATATTGTTGGTTTACTTTCCAGACTTATTTTATATAATAGGCATGATGCCTGGGTAAAAAAAAAAAAACTAATTAGTCCGTCAGTCAGATAATAAAAAAATATTAAACACATATTTTTTGCTTTATCATATTAATAAAAAAAATACTTAGATAAAACGCATTTTAATTTGGAGAGTTGGGGTTGCTACGTCACTAGTGTATAAAATCTACATACTCGTGACGTCATGGCACATTTTACCTCAATGTATCGCCGTAATCTTTAGAATAAGTAAAAAAATTAAAATACGTGTCCAATATTTTTTTATAATCTCAAAGACGGACAAAAAAAATATTTTTGTCATCATCCCTATTATTGAGACTAGACAAGTCTCTCTCAAGTGGCATGATTTCAAACATTTGTACGCCCTCTGGCATAACATAGTGAACTCTGTATTATCTAGCTAATAAATACCATTATATTATTGTGTGTACCTATGATAAACAAATTAATAAATAAGTTATGACTTACTACCTCTCCTGTTACTACCTCACTACCGTCATTACTACCACCAACACTACAGCCGCCCCAATATCAAGTTATATATTTATTTTATTTACGGACACAGAGATGAGATGACGTTGCCTTTTACATTAGATAGATAGATAAATAGATCATTTATTTGTCCGAAACATGAGTACACACAAATATCTGTAATTTCCTTCTATTGATAGCTCTGTTTTACCAATATATAGGGACCTCCTCTTTTGCTGTTTCTTCTCGCGAAATTCGCAGCTAGATTGTAGTTAGCTATTGATGAGAACTGTTACATATCCAGACAATAAAACGCTCAGATAAACAAATGACGTCAATGTTTATCTTTTTTTTAATTCAATATTTCTATACATAAAAAAATCACAGATCTCGTGCATTACAACCTTCAAGGTATATTGAAAATGGACTCAACAAAATAAAAAACGCATAAAATTTATGTATTTTTATTTTTTCCAAAGACACAAACAGCTTAAAAACTCTAAACAATTTTGTGGCTTGAGGCTTGTGCTTTCGAAATTGACTTTGACGCTGAACGTTTTGACGTAAACTGTAATTTAACAATGGAAATGTTTTTTCGACTGATTCAATAGGGGCCAGAATAAGTATTAAAGCTACTCGCGACTCTCACACAAAAGGGTACAAAATTAAAGACTTTCCGATATCTCATCCTCACGATTTTGATATTTAAAGTTGCGTAATATAATTCTCTAGAGGTGTTTTTCGATTTATATTGATATCTCTCTTAGTTTTATAATTATCATTTTTTTTCGTAAAAAGACACCCAAAAAAATATTTGTATTTTTTTGTTGTCGATAATTTTAGAAGATTTTGCGTATTTAATTTTTGTTAATTATAACTTGTAGAGCATAAAATTTTACATATTTCATTGACGTAGTCTTATTACTTTTAACATAATCGCAGATTCGCAATTTCTCTGGAAGTAGTGTCCCTACTGAAGCGATCGAAATTCATTTTCAATGTAAAAATATTGAGTGGGATTGAAGACAGTATTTCTGTCTCCAATGCCACGTAATATTTTAACATCTTGCTGTCGGGTTTTAGATTTTTTTTTCTAGACTCTTCCAGTAACACACTTCCAGTAACAAATCAAAAGCATTGTGGAGTATAATAAATAAAAAAACACGCAATGTCGAGCCAATTATGCAATATCAAAATCCAAGACGCTGTCATTAGTAACCCAGAAGATATTTCAAATGCATTCAATAATTTCTTCATTGATCAGGTATAATCTAATACCTCATCAACACGTGTTGCACTGGTTTAATTAGCAACAGACATTCGATGTTTATGTCTCCAGTGATACCTCAAGACGATCCAGTTAAGATGGATCCAGTCATTAAAAATACAAACAGCTTTGGGTATGTGCTCGTATGTTTGACTTATACATAAGGAATAAAATGTTGCCAACACCCTCGGTAAATGAAATCCCGCGTATCTCAAGTGCTCGACGCTGAGGTGGTCATGTCCCGGAGACTTGCCTCCGACCATAATCCCGAATCACTGACTGAATCAGCTTTAGATATATCTAAAAATATGCAAAGTGCAAACACTCGGGAACCTCAAGAAACTTATGTCACAAATAGCGTCATTTCGGAAGTTCAATCTATGATTCCGATGAACTTCCAATCAAACACTTTATTAGAAACCCGTAGATGCAAAAAACTATGTATGATTTCTAACAATAATGTTAATCAAATATTAGATATAGGTGAAAATACGTTCATAGGGTATGAATTATGTCATTACATCATGCCAAATGCAGGTATAAAACAATTGTTTGCAGATTTGGATAAAAAACTTATAAACTTTACTCATGAAGATTTCTGTGTCATTTTCATAGGTGAAAGGGACTTCGAAGTATCTAATAACTATAGACTTTTAATAGACTACATTAAAGATGAGCTTAAAAATTTAATTGATACCAATATTGTTATATGTTCACCAAATTTTAAACTAAGTGATAATTTTGCAATTTTTAATAAACGTATTGAAATGTTTAATCATTGCATGTATTTGGATGTGGAATTGTGTGAGTGCGCATATCTTTTTGATTCCAATTTCTGTCTAAGATACACAAACGAAATGTTCTGGAAATATAGCGCAAGGGTTAATAATAAAGGAGTTGCCATCATTCTTAAAAACTTAATGCTTTTTATGAGTTATCTGGACTCACAATCAGAGGTTTCGTATAATTTGGTTTCTCATCAGTGCTTTGATAATATTGTTGTCAAAGGTAGTTCTAACCAATCAGCCAACAACTATAATAAATTGCATGCGGATCAGGCAACACAAACCGAAAGCACTCACAATGAAACTGAGAATGGTCTTTTTCGTTTATAATTATAATCATGTATTTATCTTAAATCAAAATATTAACGGATTGATAGGAAAGTCAGACTTATTATGTATACACCTAAACGAACTCTTGCGTAAAGGGAAAATAGTAGATGTGGTGTGTATTACGGAACACAACATGATAGATAATGATGATTTACAATTGTATATACCGAACTATAAACTTTCAACATACTCATCAAGAAGCACCAGGAAAGGTGGTACGTGTATACTTATTAAACATGGACACGAGTTTAGGGTTATAGATATTAAAGATTATTGCGTTCCTGGAATTATGGAGTGTTGTGCCATTGAATTGGTAACTCACAAATTGATTATCATTTGCATTTCTAGACCCCCAAAATCTAATAGAGGTGCTATATCGATTTTCTTCGAAAAACTTGAACATATATTAAACCGTTGTGGACGTAACTTAGGAAGAAAAGTATTGCTGTGTGGTGATTTCAACATCGATATCTTGAAAAATACCAGAGTATCTATTGTTTTTCTACATCTGCTACTAAATTACAATCTGAAACCAAGTATAAAAAAACCTACACGTATATCGACTGGAACATGTATTGACAACATTATCCATAATGTCAAGGGTGGTATTGGTGAAGTTTTAGAATTGGCCTTATCTGATCACACAGCTCAACTCTTTAAGTGCCCTGTACAAAGGTCCTGTTCGATTGATCACTGGTACGTACTAAGTCGAGATTATAGCTCTGAGAACAGGTCTAAGTTTATTGAAGCCATTAGTAGTCTTGATTTTGTTGAAGTATACAATAGTACCGACCCAGAACTAGCTTTTGATTCATTTCATGACTTATTTAAACTATTCTACGATTTGTGTTTCCCGACTGTGAGAAAAAAAATCTCTACGCGTAAATCCCCGAGATGGATTTCTAAAGGTATCAGAAGATGTAGTAAACGAAAAAGAGAAATGTTATGGCAATATAGGCGATCGTGTAATATTGAAAATAAACAGTTACTTAAGCAATATTCAAAACGATTAAAAAAAGTGATCCACTTGACACAAATATCTCAAAACAATCATATAATTAATAGTGCTGAGAATAAAACTAAAGCAACGTGGAAAATAATTAATAGATGTCAATCAAATTTCCCCTCTGAATCTGTAAAAAACATACTCAATGGTGATAAACTAATAAGTGACCCTAAACAAATGGCTACGACATTCAATGATTACTTTATAGACTTAATTCATCCTGAAAATAATTATAATACTAGTAATGCTATATCTTGCGTAAATTATTATCCCAAATCTCTATTTATGACACCGACAGATTCGTTGGAAATATTTAATATTATCAATGCATTAAAGAATACAAATAGCGTGGGTTATGATGGAATAACTACTAAGATTTTAAAATCTTTGTCGCATATCATTGCGCCAGTTTTGAGTCATATTATTAATCTGTGCATAGAACATGGCCACTTTCCAAATTTGTTAAAAATTACTATAATTAAACCACTGCATAAGAAAGGTGATAAATCTGCTATTTCAAATTACCGTCCAATAGCTCTGATACCGGTAATGTCCAAAATTATTGAAAAAATTATTTATAAATCTATAAACTCATTCTTTGAAGTAAACAATATACTGGCTAAAGAACAATATGGTTTTCGGAAAAACAGAAACATTAATAAAGCTGTCTATGAATTATTTACAGAAATAATTAGTAATGTTGACAAAAAAAATCCAATTACAGCTGTATTTATGGACATGTCGAAAGCATTCGATCATGTAAATCACGAAATATTACTGGGTAAGTTAGAACGATACGGCGCACAGTGTACGATTTGACTAATCTAGGGGGACAAAACTCGGAAACCCTAAATATTATATTATATATTACATTTATAGTATACATAAGAACGTTGTAGTAAATAAAAGGCAAAACTAAATGTGTAACATATTTTTTTAAATCTTTTAATAAAATTCTTATATCTATGTCTCGCTTAGATATTTGTTTTCGAGGAAGTTTTCTTAATAATGATATATAAGGGTCTGAAGATGTTAACAAGTGTTTAATTAAATCATAATTAGTTCTGTGTCTTGATGTCTTCAATGTATGCCCCAATCTGGCTTTTCTGATTTCTTTATTTTTGGCTTCGGAAGCCTCCTCGGACATTTGTCCTATCGGTATCACCGAATTTTTTATTATATTTGCTCCATGTACCAAAATTTTATGCACTGTTGCCGGCATGTTATACCATGGGTATAAACTTAAATATATCTCTCTGGTCTCCACACAGTAGTAATGAAATTTTTCGGTATCGATTTCATAGCCTGAAGCTATGGCTCCAAGAATTGTCCCAAAACGATGAATAAGGTTTTCATTGAGACCAGTAATCCGCGCTGTTGTGGCATAATTATAAAAAAATGCTCGTGCGGTATTTCCGTCATTGCTTGTACCAAATCCTGGTTTAACTTTGTCGATTATAAGACCAATTTCTTTAAACTTTATCTTTATTTCTTCTTTAGTTTTTTTTGAATATTTCTTTATTTTTGTCTCCCCTGACTTGCCACTCACAAATGTTCATGCGATAACTAATATTTAAAAGACATTCCATTGTACGAATGTACGCATGTAAACTAGAGATTCCAAATTGGTACATATTTTCATCAGGCTCTCTAACCATTGATGCCGAATTCATTTCCTTTGATGTTGCCTTGCAGATAAAACATCTTTGAGTCGATTTATTTTCAGCTAAAACGTTACAAACTTTACCATCAATCATTGAAAGTATCATCTGGTGCGTGATCGAGATGGTTACGCCTCTGACTTCCACGAGAGTTGGCATTAACATCCGTATTTGATTGTCAATGCCTTGGCATTCTTCTTTGATCAATGCTTCGCATTCTTTCTTATACATGAATTTGATAATTCTACAGAATCTTGGTGATGATGGCCGAGGATTTTCCCATATGACTTTCTGTGCATTGTTTACAAGTCTTATTGGAACTAAAGATATGATAAACATATATTCGTCTGTGCTATCGGTATCTTCAAATGGTTGCTTGTATAAGCTATGACCCGAAGACCCATCGCATCCCCATTTGTACATCAAAGTGTAATTCAACACACTTGTATCTAATCTTTCTCCAAGAATATTTTTACATATTCTTAATGCAGTATGGTTCAAAAGAGAATCCAGTCTTACTTCAGCCAATGTTTCGGTTACTGTTATATTTTCAACAGGAGGATAGCACTGCTTCTTCACCTGTGCCACGTGATCATAGCATGGGTATGCATTGAATCCCCTTTCTTTGGCTTCTTGTTGAACATTTTTGTATGTCTGGACAGTGAAATTATTTGAAATGAAAAAGGCCAAAGCTTCGTCAGGAATATAAGGTCTTTGTTCTTTTCCAGTATTAATAATTCTTCGAGCTTTCTTATATGTGGTGGCTCGTTTTGGCGAGGCTGTAGATAATTCTTCAATCAATGTAGCAGCATCACGTTTGCCACTAGCTCTGACACTTAATTGCGCAGCGAAAGTCAGTTCATCTTTACTGTAGTCATTTAATAAGTGCTGAACTTTCCTCTTCTTCGTTTTTTTTGAACTTTCCACAAAACTTTTCTGCGGCCTGCCAGCACTAGTACTTGGTATTGAAACATTTTCTGATACCACAAGCATAGCGAAAGTTAAATCTTCGCTGAGCCACTGTTCATAGTCTTTTAAAAACAAGTCTAATCGTCTTTGCTTGCGATCCCATTTCACACGAATTTTCTCGCATTCTTTTTTCAAAAATGCTTTTAACTGCTCATCCTGTTCTTCGGTAACAACCAAATCACCAAAGCTCATTTTCACAAAGTTGATTACTTTATTTAATCGACCTTTGGGCGGAATAGAACGCCAAAAATCAAATATTGATTTTCGCGGCATCTACAAAGAAAAAACAAAAATAAAATATAATCGCAAAAAATCGCAAAAAACGATTATTATAGCATCAAAGTATATAACACAGAGAATCTTTTAAGACTACTATCACAGCTTGACTACATTTGACAACATGGTAGATCTCCAAACAAAAATTTATTAAAAATAAAAAATCATTTTTATTGATGTATTTTTTCAGTGACTGTTACAATTCGCAAGCATACAATTTGATTTATTATAATAACTTAATATATGGATAATTACCTCTATTTGATGACTCCATCACAAAAAAACACTTACAAGCACTCAATACCAAAGAACATCTATACACGTTAGCGTTAACGGTCACACTGAGCGCGGTCGGCCGACTACCTGAATGTTCATGTAACTTTGCCCATTGTTAAAACCAGTTTTGCGTGACAAGGGATTATTTGCCTTGTGTTATCAGTTGTAAGATGTATTCGAAAGTGTAATAAGATTTAAAAAACGTAGTTTTAAACATTTTATTTAAATACCTATTGTCCTGCTAGATTGGTCAAATCGTACACAGTGCGGCGTCAGGGGAAACATATTAAATCTAGTCAAAACATATCTCACTGGACGTACACAAGCCACTGTTTTAAATAGAATATGTTCTAAATCCAAAACAGAAGTTACTCATATGTCACCAATTAGAGATACAACATGTGGTATACCCCAAGGAACTGTCCTTGGGCCCTTGTTGTTTCTCATATATATTAACGATTTGCCAAAATTCACTGAGCACCAAACTGTGTTGTTTGCCGATGACAGTACACTTATTGTTCCATGTAATAATATAGAAACTTATGAAGATGACATAAACAACTCCATCCTTTGCATCATTAATTGGTTACTTATAAATAAACTAAAAATAAACATAGATAAGACAAAGCTTATGACATTTTACCAAAGAACAAGAAAACTTAACTTAAACATAGCTTTTGCAGATCACATAATAGCTGAAACAAGCAGTGCTAGATTTCTGGGACTTCACTTGGATACTCATTTAGACTGGAAATGTCATGTTGAAACAGTTTGTAAAAAGCTTAACCAGTATTCATATGCGCTCTACAATCTAGCAAAAATAGTAAATGAGTCCGTTGTTCTAATTTCTTACAAAGCCTATGTATCATCTACATTAAGTTTTGGAATAATATATTGGGGAAATTCCACCGACAAAGAAATTGCGTTTAGGGCCCAAAAAAAATGTGTGCGTGCTGTATTTAAACGGAAACCAACTGAAAGCTGTATTCCATATTTCAAAAAATTTTAACTCTTAACATTGCCCTGTATGTACATTTTTGAGACAGCAGTATTTGTCAAATCCAACTTCCATCTGTTCGAAACATTGAGATCTAAACGACGCAATAGAGAGATATGCGCTAAGCCACATAGCACTGCTCTTTATACAAAAAGTTTTTTGGGAATGGCACCTAGGATCTATAATAAGATCCCTGGACGAATTAAAGAAATAAACAACATAAACGATTTTAAAAAGGCTTTACTGAAAATATTATATGAGAAAACATATTATACGGTGAACGAATACCTAACTGACACATTATAATTACTTTGTTTTATTATTTTATTATTATGATTTATTATTTACTGATTTGACAATTTTTACTAGAATCTATTGGAATGTTTTTATTGTATTGAAAATTTGAATTAGAATTGTTTGATAATTTATTATAATCAGCATGTTTGTGCCAGTATAATATTTGTACGCCGATGACGGCTAGACATAGCGTTCTTAAATAATAACAACATCTGTACCTAACCTACCTATGTTCAACAAATAAAAATTATTATTATTATTATTATTTCGTTTATTCGTTTTGTCTTCTTATTTATTTACATTTTTAAATATTTCTTAAAAAACTATATAAAAAAAAAACATTTAAAAATATAAAAAATAGATGTCCGCCGGTGTCGGGAGCAGGGTCCAAGCTACCGGTGGTTAGGGCTGCAGAGACAGGAACCTCCTCACAATGCGAGCCGTATCGAGTAGTACTGCCTTCTGAATCAGGCCCTTGATCCAACCGCCTAACGACAGCCTCGAGAGATGTTGGTCGAGGCTTTCGGCAATCAGGCCATTGGCCGTTACGACAATCGGCACAATGATAGCCGAGGTCACATTCCACATGTCGACAACCTCGTGTGCTAAGTCGAGATATTTAATTTGTTTCTCTTTCTCAGCTTTCACGAGGTTCCCGTCATGTGGGATGGTAACATCGACTATCATTGCGCGGCGCGCTAATCGGTCTATCACCACTATATCAGGCTTATTGGCTACAATAGTCCTGTCAGTAATGATAGACCGATCCCAGTATAACGTGACATGGTCATTTTCGAGAACTGGGTCGGGCACATACTTGTAATACGGTACCTCAGAGTCAAAAAGTTTATATTTCAAAGCAAGTTGCTGGTGAATAATCCTGGCCACTTGGTTATGTCTGTTTAAGTACTCGCCGTTAGCTAGACGCGAACAACCAGAGATAATATGTCTGATGGACTCACCCGGACGATGGCATGCCCGACACACGTCAACCGTCCCGTCCTTCATAATATGTCTCCGGTAGTTATTCGTCAAGATAACTTCGTCCATAATTGCACAGACAAAACCTTCAGTTTCCCCGAAAAGGTCACCGAAACGTAGCCAGGATACGGACGCTAAGAAATCTACACCAGGCTCATGAAGAGCCCGATAGTAGCGCCCGTGAAGCTCCTTGCTCTGCCATACCTCCTTGCGGTCATCTGTAGTAAGTATTACAGGTTTGCGCCAGTTCTCTTTAGCCATGGAGAGCGGGGTGAGTCCCTTGTCCACTGCGACCACATCCCGGTGCATACCCACTTCGGCTTTACAAAAATAATCCCTGAGGCTGCACACCTCGCGGTTGTGGAGGGTCTTAGCGTTTAAAAAGCCTCGACCCCCGCACTTCCGCGGGATGTACAGTCTCATCACCGATGAACGTGGGTGATGCATCCGGTTTGCGGTTAGGAGTGTACGGACCCTTCTGTCCAGGGCGTCGAGTTCGGTCTGAGTCCATTTGAGTATGCCGAAAGAGTACATCAAAACCGGCATGACCCAACCGTTGTAGGCGCGCACCTTGTTTCCGCCCGAAAGAAGGCTAATTAAAACCTTCTTCAGGCGACCAAAGAAGCGCTCCTTCAACGATTGCTTCATGTCAGCAACGTTGATGCCTAACGCTTCCGACATACCCAAATACTTATAGCTTTCGGCTGAGGAGAGGGATCTAAGGTGTATGGAGTCCGAGAGTTGAGTTCCCTCGGATTCCATAATCTCCCCTCGCTTTACATGCATGACTGCACATTTGTCTACACCAAATTCCATCCTGATGGCGCTACTGAATGTTTCAGTTACCTTCAGTAGCTCCATCAGTCGCAATTTGTTGGGGGCAAAGAGTTTCAAGTCATCCATGTAGAGGAGGTGAGATATGACCTGACCACCTCTCCTTAACCGATAGCCTAGACCTGAATCCTCTAGCAGTGTGCTTAGAGGATTCAGGGCTAAGCAGAACCAAAGTGGACTCAAACTGTCGCCCTGAAATATTCCCCGTTTAATCCATACAGGCTCATCATTCCCCTGGATCTGTTGACATCCTGGGTAGCGAAGGACCGTCCTCCATTGCCCCATACACGACATCAGGAAGGTGCGCAGAGTTGCATCTATCTTGTACAACTCCAGCACCCTCATGAGCCATGTATGTGGCACCGAGTCGTAGGCCTTCTTATAGTCTATCCAGCATGTCGACAGATCCTTGCGGGATCGACGAACCTGTTGGCTTATGGCCATGTCGATGAGGAGTAGCTCCTTAGTACCGCGGGACCCATTCCTACATCCATTTTGAGAGGCAGACATAATTGAATTACTGTCAATGTGTGTGTTAATTTTCACTCTCAAAATGGATGTTAGAAGTTTATAGACCGTCGACAAACATGTGATCGGTCTATAATTCTTGGGTTCCGCAGGACTACCTGACTTATGGAGCAGGTGGGTAACGCCTGTTGTTAGAAACTGTGGTAGCGACCCAGACTCCAGGGATGACTGGAATTGGGATGCTAGGCGAGTGTGTGAATTAATCAGCCATTTTAACCAAAAGTTATGCAGTCCGTCCGGTCCCGGTGATTTCCAGTTCGGTAATGGACGGACTGCTATGGCTACGTCTAATGGCGTGATTACTACAGCTTCCATTTCTGGAATAGTTTCACACACTCGCTCGACATCCTGCATCCAGCCAGCCTCAGCGTGACAGACAGGCACCGACCAGATGCTGCGCCAGAATGCACTCGTGGCGGCATCATCCGGGCGGCTCACGTCCGTCACATTTTGTTCAGGTCGCTCCCAAGCTCTATATACCCACCTCTCATCGTTCTGGAACATACGATTCTGCGTGTATCGATCAACCCGCCGCTTATACCGCCGAATACGGCTCGCCCATGCACAAACTTTCTGCTTCAGGAAGTCGATGCGCTCTGTGACACGGGGCATGTATTCTCGAGGGCTGATTCCAGTCCCCGAGAATGCCTGCCTCACAAAGCGCATCACTCGCGGTCTCGTATTGCCCTCCCTGAAGCAGGATAGTTTGCCGATGAGTACCCTGGCCCCATCGATACGTCGCTCGATCCTGCACTGCCAGGCTGGTACGGCTGGTTTTGGTCGAGTAGCTCCGTCACAGTTTGGGAACTTGACGTTAGCTAAACGACATGCCGCAACAGCCGCACAGTACAGGATCGAGTGTGTATCAATGAGATCCTCGCTGCTCTCGAAGAAATTCTTAAGCTGCGAGTCCAAGGCACACACCAGCGCCCTATTTTTTTTGTGCATGGGTAAGCGTGGAAGTCGGAGCCTAAGATCGGTCGGAGTGTACCTATACTCGCGAAGCGCATCCTCCAGTGCGCTCCTCAATCGGACGTTGCACTGGCTACTTACTGTGGTAACCCTATCATCCTCCTCTTCAGCATCACGATTGGACCGCGGCGGGATTACATCAATAGGTGTCGCTTGTGCCGCGGTTTGTGCCGGAGTTGAGATGATATGGTTGCTCAGTACCTCTGAGCGCAGCCTATCAAGTGCGGTGTCGTCCAACCTATGATTGCGTTGGATGACCCGCACCTGATCCGAGAGTCGTTGTGCCGAGACGTTGACGGTTGGCTCTAGCTCCTGAAATAGAGACAGCATCCTAACACGGTACGCAGTGAGGTTAGTTCCTCCCTCTGTAGACCCGTAATATGCGCGCATGACGTTCTCGTTTATAGACTGAGTCCATCTCATGCGCTGCACACAACCACCGGCAGCGGGGACCCGGCTCGGGGCCGGTTGGCCCCTAAGTCCCAAGCTCCTCGGTGGCCGGCCTCTCCCCTGCCGGCGTACAGGTGTTGGCGACGTCGGCGGGGAAAAATACTCGTCGCTCGAGCTCGACGCAACTACCGCGGCCGGGGTCGTCACAGCGCTCACGGTGGGGCTGGGTACCGGCGGCGGCGAGGCGGAGCTGAGCGACGAGTCCGAAGGTGGTGGGCGTGCTCTTGCAGCTGATCTCGTCAACATTTCGTTTTCATTTCGTTTTATGAAATCATGGTTTTATTGGAGGGGTGACATCTGTCAATTCACCTCCGCTATGGCATTTTTTCATTAAAGTTTAATTCTGTGGTTCATTTTATTCTTTTTTATGTTTTATTTTGATTTATGGGGTTAAAGGTTTGTTTTCGGCTTCTGTTATAACATAAAAACTGCGTCTAAAATAAATAAAGTTATGGAAATTGAGAAAACGATTTTTTGATGTGTTGACGTTAGTGTTGCCAGCTATCGTTTTTATTATTATTATTATTATTACCATCTTTCTCATGACATCAGCTATTTCTTTGGCCAAAAACCTTAAACATGGAGAACTTACCTCAGCGCTAATCACCGACGAAGACACGGGCGTAGCTGGTCCCAACAAGGGATCAACTTGGAACTGATTCACAAATAAATTTGAAATGGCTTGAGGGTCACAAATTCCTGCTACGCTCACCGGCAGACTCGACTTGGGGTTCAGTTTACCAGTACTCTCCCAAAACTTCCCAAAATCTTTGGATTTGCAGTGCTCAGCTATTATGTCTAGTTTTATATGTGCTTGATTATTGCGACACCACTGTTTGCTACTTAATTTGGCTTTAAAAATGTTACGTGTATTTCGCATATTCTCATAAATAGATCCTGAAGTTGGATTTCCAAATAAATGCCACATCTGAATAGCAAGCCGAGCCTGAGAGTGAACACTTTTAACATGCCTATTCCAACCTGTTAAAGGTTTATAACATTTTTGTCTGACAAGTGTAGCGGTCCGCTTAGCAGATGTTGGAAGTATATTCACGATTTTTGTGTACATATTGTCTAAAATCACTCTGTGAGTTACATCGCCGCATATTTTATCCGCACAATTAATACACTCAAATCAAATCAAATCAAATCAAAAGTCATTTATTCAAACTAGGCTGAGAATCAGCACTTTTCGAACGTCAAAATTACATAAGACAGTCCCCCAAAACGCCCACCCTTCACCACTTCCTAGTGCGTTAGCTGGGAAGAAGAAGTGGCGCAACAAACTCCCCAGCTGCACAGCTGTCTGTTCAGTTAAAAGAACAAAAAGAAGATTCTATATAATAGTATTCAAAATAATTTACATTAAGCAACACAAAACATAATTTAAATTATTAGCCATATATAAGCTAGCACACGCCAATATACCAAACAAAATCATCGAGAACTATACTCAGGCAGAAATAAAAAACAAAACGTAAACAGAACTTAATATCTTAATAAAAGCCACCAGGCATAAAGGGCGTGCCCGCTTACATATAGTTGTAACTGGAAGTTATAAATGATAAACTAGGACCATCGAGGTAAAATAAATAAACAAACAGTTAATTACTAATAGTAATAAATAATATGATCAATTGTCGAGGTCACTAGCTAACCACATATTGCAATACAACTCATAAAAAAACAGTGTGATGAGTAGATTTTGTCAAAAACTCTGGGGGGAAATCTATTTCACGTAAACCTGAACTACACAATTTTTCACACATCTTTATCTGTTCTAAGTCTCGTTCGCCCCATATAACCTTACTACTTAATACTTTACGAAGTGGGATATTAGACTCCACTATACTTAGGTTACATTCTAATTGAATAGGAAAGTGATCGGACCAATAGCTGCCGTACAATACTTCTACACTAGTTATAGTTTGACGCGCGGCCTCAGTAACGACGCAACGGTCAAGCCAACGCTTGCACCTGTGCGCATCACTCACATAAGTATACGAGTCACGAGGTAGTAGCTCTCTATCCGCGCAGGTCCCACACTGTTCCTCACAAAACTTTAATAATTCATTATGACATTGTTCATTGGTATGCGCATTATAGTCATTCAACATAAACACATACCTATTGAATATCACTATTTTCTAATATAGCGGTCATCTCGCTTAGACACTCTGTAAGCTCAGTTATATTATCAGCACAGCAAGTAGGCATATAGACTGATTGTTCTATCTGTATTGCTGTATGACGAGCACTATTACACTTTACAACCGACACAGATGAGAATAAACTTTTCCTCCAGAGGAGTGCCATCCTCCG
Source organism: Agrochola macilenta (assembly GCA_916701695.1). Lineage (NCBI taxonomy): Eukaryota > Metazoa > Arthropoda > Insecta > Lepidoptera > Noctuidae > Agrochola > Agrochola macilenta. The sequence goes on from OU753579.1 coordinate 6,153,675, forward strand.
TAGGGCATACCTCCCAGTATTTCAGCCGAAGTATCCACCGCAGAGGTCCCAGTGTAAGCAAAGTCATCATGCACAGTGCTTAGAAACCAATGCCACTTGAAGTTGAGTTAAAAGTTCACCACATTTGAATGGGTCGGTTGGAATTACGTTTTCTGGTGGCCTTTTGCCATAAGTATCTGCTTCTCTTCGATTCGTCTATAGCCTTAAACATATAGACCCGTTGTTTACATTGGGTATAAGCACATTACCTACTTAGAAAGTCTATAAATGCTAACAATGAAATAATTTAAATGTTTACAAAAAAAAAAACTATTAACTACTTATTACAAACAAATACTCCAGTAGCTACTTAAAACTAAAAATTACGAAATAAAAAGTAATTTAAAAAACAATTTTTTTTGAGGTCGGTGTTTTTTTTTTTTTTATGTATGTCCGCCGATTTCTCCGTCAATTGTGGTCCGATTTTGAAAATTCTTTTTTTGTATGAAAGGGTATGCTCCCGGATTGGTCAGAAAAAAAACACTACAAAGTGAAAAATAACTTTAACTTCGGAAGTGAAGGACTTCCGAAGTTAAAGTTATTTTTCACTTTGTAGTGTTTTTTTTCGGAAGTCGGTTGTTTATTTTTGTAAAACGTTTTTATAGACTTTACAATTATTATTAATTTATTTTACTAAAGGGCTCTCCCGACCAGAGTGACCAGACCCGACCCAGACTGCGGAGAATCTTCCTCGCCGCCCGCGCCTTCTTAAAATAGAATCATTACGAATCGGTCCAGTCAGTCAAACAAACATAGACTGCAATATTACGTCATATGTTTGGAGAATGGCCGTTGCACTGAAACAACTCTTTACCAACTCGACTCAAAGTACAACATTGGAAAGTGAATAATTTTTTTAAATATTTTTTTTGAGGGTGGGAAATTATCAAAAACTCCTCCCGCTGTGGGCGGAGCGGGAGGGCGTGTCAGACTCTTACTGACTAAAGCCCACCTGTGTTCCTTCAGTTGCATGTTCATTGCCAGGGGCCACGGTATCCCTTTCGGACTTTTTCGCGACCCCGGCAGGCATCGGTCCTAGTGGACCCCGTAAGTTGTGATGACATCTCTTTGAGGCGCGCGTGGAACACAACATGTTGTCGACCCGGGCCTGGTCCTTATCAGACGGCGAGCTACCCATTGCTCACCGCCCGCAAGCCCGCGTCTACGGTGGCCGGTAATCGGTCTGCGATTCCCGACGCCCAGGGCGTCTTCTGCGGCGGCTAGGGGCGTGAGGGCGCGACATTTGCCTCTCCCTCACGCGCTCCGTCTCCTCCTTCGCGAGCATTACTGCTTCGCAGAAGGAGGTGACGGCTTCCCCCGCCCTCTCGTTCCGTACCATGGCCTGGACCAGGGCCGGACGCGAGAGATCACTGCCGCCGATCGCCTCCGGACACGGCAGTACCCCGCCCAAGCCGGGCAGACTTCGGGTGACCTCGGGCGATCCACACAATGATGACACCCGGGTGTTGGAAAGTGAACTTTAGTTCACTTTCCAATGCAAAAAGCATTGACATGTGATCTTTATATTAATATATACATAGCTCACATGTCTATGCTTTGCTTTGAGTGGAGTTGGTGTCGAGTTGTTAAGGTCTGCAACGACCATCACTTGACTACTCAACCTCTTCGTAAATGTTCTCCATTTCCATCGCCTCCCGCTCGTTAACGGGTTTGAAGACGGACAGCAGGTTCTCATAATAAGCGCTGGCTGGCTGAAAGTAAAAACAGACATTCAATCAACAGATTTATATTAAATGCAACCAATACTTTTAAATTTATATTAAACACAGTTATAAGTATGCAGGGTCAAATGAAATTAGCTAGCGAAACGTGATGGTGATCTATATCTAAACACGATTAAACAAAACAAAACGTTTTGATTTTCTTTTTGTGCGGTCCACGACCGCCTGGTAGTTTAGTTACTTGAAGTATGACTTGAGAAAATTTGTATTTTTATTTGTAAATATTTAAATATTGATACCGATATCAGGTCTGAGAAAATTAACCAACAATTAACGTTTCCAGTAGGTACGTACTTACTACATTATCGTTGACCCAAAAAAGACATCTCAGGAGTCTGCGGAGTTTCGCTAGCTAATTTAATTTAACCCTGTATAGTATTATAATTTAAAGAAGACAGTAAGTACTAAAAAGGTCAAAACCTACATCGGGTCTCGGCGTTGGTATTTGTGGCAATTCTTGCGAAGTTGATCTTACAGAGCAACCCCACTTCTTGACAGTCCAATAACCACTAACGACCAATATTGCAATGACTGCGACGCCGGCTGCTGACCCACAGTATAATAGAGTGTTGCTAGTAGACGTTGGACCTGAAAAATAAAACATAGATTGTTAATTGATTCAGGCGTGACTTTGCGCAAATCCATTATAAAATACAATAGACAACGTATATTATTTAGTAACCTAATCCGCGTAACTGTTCTTAAAGAGTCATAAAGAGCCCTGTAAGAAATCGACACGTGTTTCACCTCTCAACGAGGCATCCTCAGGATGGCGATTGACTTGTTGCGAACACACACACACACACACACCCACGTGGGGTCTGGGTTCGCAACAAGTCAATCGCAACGACAGCATTGACAACTGGTAATACATTATCAACTCCTTTTCACCAAATTGTATGTTTCTAAATCTACGGCAAGAACGTACTATATAAAAGGGTTTGATTTCCTTGATTATGTATGAAATAATATGTGGCGAAAAATCTTTTTTTTAATAATTCATCTAATAACTAAAACTCTTTCGAAAGAGCAGTCCATCGATTTATAAATATTCGATGAATCGTTCAGTCGAAGTAATACTAATATACGTTATTAGTTAGGCTCTTGAGTTCCTATTAAGTACTTGGACCCAATTACCATATTTTACTTTTACGTGTATATATTATCTTCTGAATGGTATGTTTTTTTTTAAATTCTGTTTTTACACACAAATTAAAAGCAACGTGCGTAAAAAATTACAACTCTGCATTAAACCATTTTACGAGTATATGATTTTCATCAAATAGCCAAACGTTAGCGCAGCGGAAACTTGAATAACTTGGTAGTTTTATGACACACAAATTTAATTTAAACATACAGATTTACCTCTCGTTACACACTAATTATTGAATGTATTTTTTTTCTTGTACGTCCATAGGAAAAAAATTGTTCCACTGGGATGCCAGCGGAAACAGTTTTTTGTTGAATAACTCCCCAGTGGTTGGATGCACAGTACTTACTATACCTACACAATTTATTACTCGACGTCATACACTATATATCTGCTAAACTGAAAGTAAGAAATTCGACATTTTTCCGCTGCAACTACGCACACCACCGGCGCGCGGTGCCGTTCGCTTTTGTTTTTTCTATCATAACATACTGAATAGATGAATCCGTTTGTGGCGATTGTTTGTGGACAAATAATCACCATCAATTAAAAAACATACAACAACATTACTCGTATTAACGTTAGCATACTTATACATACTGGAAATGGTCGTATTTGTAAAAAAAACATCCTCACCTATTCAGTAAAGTGTCAATGTTATTATGGTGGGCAAAATCTCAAGGAATCCAACAAAATTGGCAATGCCAAGATGTAGAACAGCGTACTGTCTTAAAAAACTAGTCGAATGGCAATAAAGACATTTAATAACGAAGGTTATTATTATGAATTATGAATTCTAGGGCAAATGGGAAAGTCGCATGACATGAAAATTAAATTTGATATTTTTATTTTAAGCTATTGACATTTTGTAACTTAATTTCTATGTTTGTCATTTGAAAGTTGATATTTAGCCATTTTATAATTTAATAATTTTTCTTTATTATTTGTAATTTGTTATGTATGTTTAAATTGATTAAATTTGAATCATTATTATTTTTACAAAATTTGCATGCTGAATTTAGTAGGCGGAATATGAAGAACTATTGATATGATATTTTACATCTCTAAAATATCATATTTCAGGCAAATAAATGAATCTATCTTTCAACGGGACGTCACGTTCAGTTCGAATAATCTCATTTCTTGGTGACGTTCGGCGACGACTGCGGTACTCAAATGACAGAAGAAGTTACAACTGAAACTCGGTTTTGTGCTCTTCTTTTCCAAAAACAATATCGATTCAGCACATTTTGTTGCTATGTTCCTTCCATTATAAATAATATAAATACAACTTACTTGATGGCGGGTCTGCTGCAGTGCTTATGGTACTGATGGCGGTAGTAACGGTGGTAACAGGAGAGGTAGTTGCGGTACTCAAATGACAGAACAAGTTACAACTGAAACTCGGTTTTGTGCTCTTCTTTTCCAAAAACAATATCGATTCAGCACATTTTGTTGCTATGTTCCTTCCATTATAAATAATATAAATACAACTTACTTGATGGCGGGTCTGCTGCAGTGCTTATGGTACTGATGGCGGTAGTAACGGTGGTAACAGGAGAGCTAGTAGTAGTATTGGAGGTAGTAGACAGAAATCTCATTCGGAGTATCACCCTGATCGTGCTTAGCGCTAATAGATCTCTTCCTTGTAATCCGTTGTCACTTTTTAAATAACATGTTATTTGAATGTTATGATGTGGACGCGATACTTTAATAATTTTATAAAGAACGCAGTCATGTGTGTTGCATGCATCTGAAAGGAAAAAACTAAATGTTTTTAAAACTACCCATTATAACGATTTTTTTGTTTTTTATTGTGACATTGATCTCGTGGCTCGAGGGACTCGTGGCTAAATGATAACAGGCGCATGAGTCGATCGAAGGTTAAGCAACACTTGCCGCAGTCGATTTGTGGATGGGTGACCAACCGTTACACATCGAGACCCCTTCGTGTCTCGGCAACAACGTAAGCCCGTTGGTTCCGGCTGTCTTGTAGATCTTTGACAGTCATTAGGGGTAGTCAGAAGCCTAAAAGTCTGACGACCAGTCTTACCAAAGAGTATAGTGTTACCCAGTGCCTCGGTTGTGTAGGTCAGATAGGCAGTTGCTCGCCTCTGGTTAGACAGTGAGCCGACCCCAACATAGTTGGGAAAAGGCAGCCAGATTGATTGATGTTGTGACGTTGTTTTTACAATAACACTGTGTGAGTGTGACACGGTCCGTAAACTATGAATAAAGGTTACATCCTAAACAATGTGAGGTGTTTTGGGTCTCGGAGAGGTTTTTCTCAAATACTTGATATTTGAGAAAAACACTGTAACAGACAGACGGACAAAACAGTGAGGTACGCACGAACGATCACGAACATCGCGAATTATGGGAATATTCAATTGTACGTGGACGCTCTTCGATTTCCGATATTCCTAAGCAAATGCAGATGCTGCGTATCATGCAATGTTCGTTGGTGAGAACGCGGCTTAAGGTTCCATTTTACTTTTTAAGGAACTGTAAAAAAAAAACCTATACTAATAAAATTAAGGTGGTTTGTTTGAACGCGCTAATTTCTGAAACTATTAGTCGGATTTGAAAAAAATATTCATGCATTTGGTAATTCTTGTGGAAGGTTTATCATCATCTCCCTGCCTTTTCCCAACTATGTTGTGGTCAGCTTCCAGTCTAATCAGATGCAGATGAATACATCTTACATGAAGCGACTAGGTAGTCGCTTCATGTAAAATACTGGTACTGGTCAGATAGGCATCTGACCTGCAATACCCATAGAGCCGAGCAAAAGAAAAAAATCTGACAGAACGCTAAACGAAAACGAAATAATAGCGTGGGCGGGCGATGCGATGCGACGCGGAGGGTCGGGGAACATGAAATATTACGCGGATGAAGTCGCAGGCAGAAGCTAGTACATAATAAATGTAGTTTTCTTAAATTATCTAACAAATACAATATAAAACTTACCAGAATCTCCAAGATTTAGGGATACATTATTTGTAGTTGCATTGAGAGGTAGGTGAAGAGGGCCACATTTTAACTGCAGTGTCTCGCCATCATTATACTCATAAAAAATAACCTTCAATTCGCTATCACGAATACAATTGTCCATCGCTGTACCGTTTGATGATGTGATGTGCAATGAATATTGTTCTGAAAAGACATGTGCGGTCAAGTGAACATGGCGCAACGCAGACGTTGAACAGGCTGTTGAGAAAGCTTGTAGGAACCTAATGAATATCTTTCAGGTGTATCAATATTTTTCAGATTAAAACATAACATCACGCCTATGTTCCCTGAAGGGTAACGCAGAATTGTATCTACATTACATCGACATTTGATCAATTATGTTTAAGTTTCGTGTAATAGGAGGGTGAACCTATTGCCCTCAACCGGGTACAAATCCAGAATCTGGGCTGCTACTGAGAAATACTTGATAGAAAACCCCAACAACACTATGCCAGTTTTTTTTTTTTTTTGATGGTCGGAAATCATCAAATGTCTTCTCCCGCTCTGGGCAGAGCGAGAGGGTGTGTCAGACTTTTACTGACTAAAACCCACCCGTGTTCCTTCCGTTGCCTGTGTGCCGGGGCCGCGATATCCCTTTCGGACAAACCCGCAACCCCAGCAGGACTATGCCAGACCTGGCAATCGGCCATAACTCGTGAGTCCGAGCCGGTACCGCTGGCCCACCACTGCTCTATTTCTCTATTCAAACTTATTGTTTGGGGAATATAAACTGAATAAGTTAGGTTTGAAAATGAGCTTGACAATTTGCATAATTTTATACAATTTGTTTCCAAAACTTGAGAGAAAAATCGCATAACTTAATGAAAAATCCTAGAGCACAAATATTATGTTATTACTTACTCATAGGGAAATTGCCGGCAGTAAAGGCAATCTTGATTTTTTCTGTAATTTCACCAGTAATATAATTAGATACGTCACAAAATAAAACATTGTAATCCGTCCCATTGTTAAAAAACGACATCTCAGCCTTCTTTCTTGGTATAAGTTCTGTAATAAAAAAAAATATGTATTGTGTACTCATTATCAGTTGTATTAATTTATTGTTAGCCGAAAGACGTCCACTGCCCCAAGCACCACCACATTGACCGGTTTTGTGTTTCCCGCATCCAGCGGATTCCTGTGGCCTTCACAAGGTCATCAGTCCACCTTGTGGGTGGCCTTCCAACTTCTTTCGGTACGCGGTCGCCATTCCAGAAACTATTCGCCCCATCGGCCATCTGTTCTGCGAGTAATGTCCCCTCCCCATTGCCACTTAAGTTTGGAAATTCTTCAGGCTAAGCCGGTTTTATGATCATAGTTTGAATTATTTATGGTCACCGTATACACTATACTGTTAACGCTCAATGTTTGAAAACAATTTTTTTCGTACCTAATAATATTACGAAATCTATGTAGGTACTCGTACATTTTTAATATCAGACATATTGTGATGAAACCATCTGCCTATTTTTTTGACATAGCAGAAATGGATTCCCGTAAAACTGGTACATTTCTGACTGGTACTTCCCACCGAGTCGGGTAGAAAATCATCTAAACTAACGATTTTATACGGTTTTGGCCGTAAAACGATGTGATATAGTTTTGGTCGTGGGCTGTCGTACCACACCAAATTGTTAAGGAATATTTATTTTATTAATTTCTTTTGAAATACTGAAAGTGTAGGATGTTGGATTATGCCAATAGTTAGTAGAAATTTCTACTAAATATTGGTGCTATTGTTATTCGATTTGATCAACTAGTTTAGTAGCTACATACATAATATATTTCCGCCCATGTCTCGATCGAATCCAAGGCTTTCTCGTAGTCCAAACACGCTAACCAGAGAGGCAGTTTATATACTCTTCGGTCTTCTGTTATCGCAGCGGTTTACGGTGCTAAAGCCTTTACGAAATCTAGCTTGTTCGGGAGGCTGGAAGTCGACAAACCTGCTCGCGAGACGGTTCGTTGAAATGACGACGCTTGAAAACAGCTTGTAGACATGGCTCAGAAGTGAGATGGGCCTATAATTCTTAAGGAGGGCATTTTCGCCATTCTTAAAGAAAAGTATCACCAAAATTCAAAAAATTCAAAATTCAAAAGTCATTTATTCAAACTAGGCTGAGAAATCAGCACTTTTCGAACGTCAAAATTACATAAGACAGTCTCCCAAAAACGCCCACCCTTCACCACTTCCTAGTGCATAAGCTGGGAAGAAGAAGTGGCGCAACAAACTCCCCAGCAGCACAGCTGTCTGTTCAGTTGAAAAAACTTGATTCTATATAATAGTGCATATTATTATGCTAAATAAATTATGCACCACACCTGTGTTCTATGCCTGTGGCGTTTTGACTTCGATTATGACGGAATCAAACAGCTGGAGGGCCTTAAGACCGGGTTTTTCGCCTGCCTTTAGGAGTTCGGCCGTAATTCCGTCATCATTTGGCAGATTATTGTTTTTGAGCTGTTTCAGAGACATCATAATCTCGTAAAAGCTGACGTCCGGGATGTCTTCGGTATAGTATCGGGTCAATCTAGCTCTGTGGTCTTTTGCCAGATTCGTAACGGGGTTACATGTTGATGTGTATAACTGTCCATAGAACGTCTCTATCTCACTCTACAACAGCGCAGGTTTGGCGGATAAGATCCTGTCATCATCGGTCTTCAGTTTCGCAAGCTAGCTCTGCTCAATAGACAGATCTCTTGGAAAGACCTTGGAGCCTTTATTCCGCTCTATCGTGTTCACAATGCGGTCTGCAGTAAAGCGGCGAAGGTCGCTTTTCAAGGACTTAGAGATCCGTCTATTGCGCTGCCGGTACTTGAGCTCAACGTCTGAAGACTGCAGGATCATCTCGCACCCCTCCTTCATGAGCTGTATAGTAGGCAAGTGTACCCATGGACATCACCCGGTTGGTCCAGGACTATTGCAGAAAATGGAAACAAAACATATTAGGCTATGGGGTTTGGGTGGCTATAATGGATTGGTTACCTAGAACTTTGGAAGGATTATGGCCCGGCTTGATCAATGTTAAATAATATACGGATAAAATGGCAAGGGGTGACTTGCACCCTCAATAATGGGCCCCTGGAAACTGTGGTGAGTAGCACATAGTGACGCAGCGACAAGAGTGCAACATATCCTGAGGTGCTTGAGGACTGGAGAGGTATTCCACGACTATCAGGAACGGATGTTACGTACGTAACCTATGGTCGATGCCAACTGAACCGAACCGAATGCAATGATCGGTATGGCCGCCTATTTGGTCATTTGACAAACAACTAGTCCGCCAAAGTTATAGCCGGCCCATCTCTTATAATTATGTAGGTATCTGACAATTACCTGTCTTGATAAAATTGTCAACAAAAGATAAAGTATTATCCGTCACCGCCAATTCCAGGTCTGTTTGCTGAACTTCACACACCACGTTCACGGGATGGACACTTTCATACTTGTAGTCAAGGCTATAATATTTTTCATCAATCTTGAGTGGTCGTATAATCATCCCATTAATTCTGACACTTATTATATCTATAAAAAAAGTTAATTAATTCGTTTCATAAACCGCTTCCAACGTGGGCCCTAAACGATCATGTATATTGCACAATTTCACGAATTGCGCAATGTTTTTGAGCGTTTAGGGTTGAAATTTAAATGATAAATGATGCTAAATGATTTTATTCCTGTAAGTAGGTTTGTACAAACACCTTTGACACGTCAATCATATTTTTTTAAACTAGATGAGGTCGGCGTTTCCTATCTGGCTGCTCCGAGAAAGGCCGTAACAAACTCAGAGGTCACATTCTGTTTTAAAGTCCAGACATAATCCTGATAGATTGGTGTCTGAAATGGTTTTTTGCGGAAAGAACATTATGAGAATAGCTAAAGTACACAAAACGGACTGTCTCTATGTTAGTTAAATTAAAAAAAAATCTAAGAGGTATTCCTAAGTAGGTATAAACTTCAAGGGGGTTCAGAATCATGTACTGAATCCATAGATATATACAAAGTGAGCCAAAAGTAATGTTACAGCGTGAAATAGCTGCCACTTTGATGGAAATGAAAAAAAAGACGATTTTATGACTTGCAGGGTTTGTGGTCTGCTGTGGTAAACGCGAGATTTCAAAAAGAGTCGGCAGGCGCCATCTTATCTGGCGATCTAGCCGGCGAGTTCAAATCACCAAAACGTGAGATCACGAAACCCGGAAATTGGTTTCAAAATGTCCATCTGTATGATTGTATGTATCGCTCCATTGCATTGTTAACTAATTCTCATTCTGTCTACAACATATCTATGGAACCACAATGACATGAAGACGCCATTTGCAAAAATTATGCCACATTTATATATTAAGACATTACTTTTGCCCCACCCTGTACATACTCATACATAAATACATATAAACAGAATAAACTTTGTCTGGAGAAACAACGATCGGTAGAGGAGAAATAACGATCAGTAGAGGAGAAAATGAATCCAGCATATCTGCGCTGGGATGTTTCTGCCAACTTCATACATATCACGTACAACTTCATATTTTTATGACTTTTTCAACAGTACTAGTCAGTCTAAAATCGACTTTATTTACACTTTATAAAGTTCATGTTTGTTCAAGTGGAAATAACATCAATTGGAAACAAGGATTTAAATAAACCTTAGATTTCAATCGAAAGTATAAAACTATATAGCATACAGAACATTTAATAATTAAGTTGCCTACCATTTTCTGGTCCTGCCACGTAATTTATTTTATTTCGTAAGGGAAAACAAACATTAATACCTACCAATATCGAAATAACTTAACAAACATGTGACTTAGGTTAGACCTGAGAAAAGTAGGCAACGTACCTGTTAAATGTAACCCCTTGATGATACCCCTTTGTAAATTCAATCCATGGATTAGTTATTGGCATGCTTCATCCGATTTTATGCATCGCAACCTACTATGAAACTGTACCTAATAAAATAGGAAAACGAAACAAACTTACTGAATTCTGTCCGCATTAAAAATCTCACCATAACCTTGGTATCACTTCCTTCCTTAATACATAACATATAACTATTGTTATGACCAGAATGCAAGTTTGCAATAAAACCGACCATTTTATCATTTACTCTAAAACTGTCAAGTGAATCTGAAACAATACGAAATATACAATTATTACAGATATTTTATGGAGGGAATGGTAAACCAGTTTTCGCTCGGTGTACCGACATATGAAGCCGATCTTCACAACATGTACCGGGTAAGTATCTGTTTTGTGCTGGTGCAGTCATATTTACACAACATTGAAAAAGTTTCACCAATTCATAAAAAGTGCGGTACTATCATGCTCTTTTTTAAGAAAAAGAACATACTTAGGTACAGAAGAATGTATAAAAACTCACCGACCATTGTGCCTTCCATCGATAATTCCATCGAGAGTAGTTCGTCATTGAGGTTCAAGAAGTCGACGCAAGTGACGTTGACTATATCGCCGTCTGCGTATTGGTACTCGGCAGTGAAGTCGACATCCTCCTCCGACAGATCTGTGCGAACTGTTTGCAGTTCCATGCTGTTCACGAGGATCGTCTGAGGTGACTCTGTGGAGTTACTAGTTCTAATTTAGACCCAAATTTGTATTATGTTCTACTAGTTGTTGCCTGCGGTTTCACTCGCATCCTAAGAAAACTACTTCATGTAAAAGTACCAACCTATAATTATTGTTTTAATCCAGGGCTCGATCAATCTATGAGCCAAACATGCAAATTCATTGAGTAACAAATATCTTAACTTAAAATCATACAATTATTCATATTTATAACAATGAGGTCCAATCAGATGCACCACAACCACACCACATCACAGTGACAAAATGTGAGCAAACAATCGTAACGCGTGGATAGTGTCCCTGCAGCTTCTTGCAGTCCGTTGTGGTAAACACAAAGTTTCGATGTGGTTACGTTATCGCTGGTGGTTACGTTGAGGCTGCGACTTGGTATATAAAATATATATATATTATTGGTATTGATGTGGTCGGTATCTCCCACACAAAAATTGTTTTTGACGGCCAATATTGTCCGTGTAATAAACTATTAATTTTCATACAAATTGTCGCCCGTCCACGTGTGGTGTGGTGTGGTTGTGGTAAGTATGATCGGGTCCTTCATGGGAAGAATAAAAGCTTGTACATACCCCTTAGTCTCACGTGAATCCATATACAGCAATAAGCCACTGTATAGTTGGCGTTTTTGTACTGGACCTTGGGAAACGTTGATGATGGGTGATCTCGATGGAATAAAACCGTACAGTTCCATACATCACTCATTGTTCTGTCTGCCTTAAACTGTTAAAAGATATTTAAGTATGTAATTTAATAGACATATCATTAATACGTCCACCAACACTGCTGAGCGTGCCCGCCTATTGTCTGTGGGAGAGTGGGAATCGGGCCTCTGGCTTCAGGCGCTACCTTCACCCAACATAGGCACTATGCTGGGTGATACCACTTTCCGGCTCGCTACAAGTTTGCGATTGGGCGCTCCTTGCGGGGCTCCGCATCGCTGTCAGTGAAGCAGTCGACCGCATCGGACACCATGGCCTTTCCTGCAGCAAGAGCGCTGGTCGTTTGGCACGGCACGCAAGCATTAATGACATCATCCGTCGGGCTCTTGTCACCGCCGGGGTGCCAGCTGTTTTAGAACCCAATGGCTTGGCACGCGACGATGGGAAGAGGCCAGACGGAATGACCATAATGCCTTGGAAGTTGGGTAGGCCTTTGGTATGGGATGCAACCTGTGTCGACACCCTCGCGCCATCCCATCTTCCTAGCCCGGCGGGCTGTGCTGGGTCGGCTGCTGTAGGTGCAGAAAACTTCAAACGGCGCAAATATAACAACCTTATTGGTAGCTATATTTTTGAGCCGTTTGGGGTTGAAACACTAGGGCCGTGGAGTCCGAGTGCTCATCGAGTATTTCGTGACATCGCCAAGCGGTTGGTCGACTCTTCACGTGACCAGAGGGCTGGCCAATTTTTAGGTCAAAGATTCAGCATTGCCATCCAACGTTGCCATGCTGCCAGCCTTTTGGGTACTTTTCCAACTGACAGCGATGCGGATGAATTTTTTGATGCCCAATGAGCTCTTCTTTTATTTTTTTTCCTTTGTATACTTGTACATAATTCATAATTTATATATTGTAGTGTTAGATGTATATTATATATAAGATTGTATATTACTCAAATAATAAATAAATAAATAATATAATAATAAAAAATAATAAAAAAAATAGACATATTATCTACGTTATTATAATAGCATAAGCATAATCAGCCTATAATCTTCCCACTGCAGGGATACAGGCCTCCTCTTTGTGAGAGGGAGTGGGCCGCGTGGACTACGCGGCCCACTCCCACTCGGGCCCATTGCGGGTTGGTGGACGTCACATGTTTTTAATAATTTATTTCTCGGACATCCGGTTTCTTCACCGTTTTGAGAGCAGTGGAGATGAAATAAATTACACAAAGTAAAGTGCATGCTTCAGTTTGAACCCACGACCAACAACTCTAAGTTATGTAGAATAATGAAGTTAATATATGATATAATTACAAAATCTCTGAATTCTTCTGATGCATTGCAAAAACGAGGCAGTCGCAATAGCATCCTAAAAACATTATTGTATTGGACGCGTAGAACATCCAGCAACCTTTTAGAGTATTTGACCCAAAGAGTTCCGGTGTAAAATCTCTGTCAATAAGCTTTAAAAAGCGTAATCCTAGGTCAGTACACTGAGAAAATCTTCGTGCCAACAAACATAAAACATAAAAGTTTTTTTAAACTAACTACTGGAAACATTGAAAGAATTAGTCATGCCACCAGACCACCAATTAAACCGCGGCTGCCATATTGTTGTGTCAAGCAACTAGAAGGTGTGTGGATTTTCCTTGCAAATTCTCAAAATACAATGTAAGTATATTTGATCTAAATCTTATTATGCGAAACAATTTTTTATGTGTAATTCAGTCACTGAGCTGTAATTATTTGCATACGAGTATTGTCTTTAATTGTTGAAGTAACACTCAAACAAGTACATTTATGTAACATTTTTATGTTACGTTACATACAATTTGCTTACTTAACTTACTTTTTAAAATTAAATTCAAAGCCACCAGTACTGGATACATTAAATTGAAAAAAGGGATAAAAATGAATAATTAAAACGTATTTTTTTCCTTTCTTTTTCTTGTTATTATCGAAAACGTTTTGTGTCATGTTGTCATTTTCCATTTTCAGGGTGATTTCAGGGTGTGATTACTAGTGATTGTTTTTTTATTATTCGTTAAGATCACGTAAAACCTCAGTAGAATAGTTAATATGCTTTTGGCCGCGTTTTAGTTATTCTTCTGAGCGTCAAAGTAAGAGTTTTGATAAATCAACGATTCAGATTGTTACATTTTAATTAATAATTAATTAAAATTAATAATTAAAAATAATACTACACTTGACTGTTTTTCTCTTATATCATGAACTCAGACCTTGTTTTTCTTTAAGTTACTTTTAAGTAACTGTGACATAAAAATAATATAAATGAAAATGTAAAAAAAAATGGTTTTGACCTATATTACCCAAACGGATAGGCAGCACTTTGCGTAATTAATACATGGTCAATGTACTCACAATTGTTTTATCTTTCGATCCGGATTTTTTTTCCATATATGGATTGAACACATTGCCATGAAAGTAGTTAATACAGCTGGAAAAGATTTAATACCATTAATATCTTAATAAATTTTTTTTTTTTTATTTTTTTTATTAATTTAGGTAATTAACCATAGCTAAACATAAATTATTATACAATTTATTAAATAAAATCAAAAGAAATAAATCAAATTATATTAAAAAGATCAATCAATCTGCCTAGCCTTTTTCCAACTATGTTGGGTTCGGCTTCCAGTCTAACCGGATGTAGCTGAATACCAGTATTTTACATGGAGCGACTGCCTATCTTACCTCCACAACCCAGAAACTGGGTTATACGATACCCTTTGGTAAGACTAGTGTCAGGACCAATGGCTTAACGTACTTTCTGAGGCACGGAGGAGTCTCGGTATGTAAAGACCCATCCACGGACCCCAGCAATCGTAGCTTAACCTGATAGATCGACCCATGCGGCTGTTAATACTTAACCACGAGCTCCTCTTGGGTTTTATTGTCTTTGTTTATAAACATGTTAACTATTATTTCGTAAAAGTATTCAAAAAATTTGTGTGCTCAACAACGTAAATAATGCAATTAATGTTGTTGAACAGTAAAAATTAAACTTATTGCTACTGTTAGTGTAACACAATTACCCCGCCAAACCTACTGACGGCGCCCGTGCACGAATATGACGCATCGACGCATGGATGTATTCATGCGTAACATGAACGCGCGTGATTGATATTGCACTCAGCAATCCCGCCTCGAGTGCAATGCTATACTCTGCGCACTAGCATCAATGCTATACTCTGCGCACTAGCATCAAAATAGTTATTTAAGCTACTCGTATAAGTGCGGAAGGTAGGTGATTTTCGGAAATCATCTTACGCACGTGTATCATACAACGTTTTACTATGCATTGTGAGAGAATAAAAAAATCGAGAAATCGAGTGAGTGTGTGTGTGTGTGTGATGTGTAACATTTAACATAATGACGACGTATATAAATGATAAAAACAACATTCATGACTTCGACTTCGACTTCGACTTCGACTTCGACTTCGACTTCGACTTAGACTTAGACTTAGACTTAGACTTAGACTTAGACTTAGACTTAGACTTAGACTTCGACTTCGACTTCGACTTCGACTTCGACTTCGACTTCAACTTCCACTTCCACTTCCACTTCCACTACCACTACCACTACCACTACCACTTCGACTTTGTCTTTGACTTCGCCATTGCCATCGCCATCGTCATCGATATCGTCATCACCATCGCCATCGCCATCGCCATCACCTTCACCATCGTCATCGTTATCATCATCATCTGATTTGTAAAACTTTTCTCAAATACTTAATAAAAACTCTTTGCAACGGGTTGACGACGACGGCCACCAAAATTAAAAAAAAACAGAAAAGTAAAAAGCACTAGTGAAAAAAATGACACTTTCCGCACTTATTTACTGCTTGGAAAAGGCTCTTTTCGAGCAAATGCATTGTAAAGTAGTGTTTCATTATTATTTACATTGTTTTCTATCCCTTAGCTAAATTTTAAGATTCTATAAATACTTATTACAGTAGTCTTGTAAGAATCTATACTTAAACAATAAAGCTGAAGAGTTTGTTTTATAGGGTTCCGTAGTCAACAAAGAACCCTTATAATTTCGCCATGACCATTTGTCTGTCTGTCCGCGGCTTAGCTCAGAGACTCTTAGTACTAGAAAGCTGTAATTTGGCATGGGTATACATATTAATCGCCGATAAAGTGGTAAAATAAAATCTAAGCCTAAGTTAACGACTAATAATAATCGACCAACTTACATTTGCAGTTGGAATGTATGGGAGACTGTGTTTTTCAACTACAATGTTAAGTTTTTTCTTGGGATAAATTCATCCCAACTACGGAACCATTAATTATGCGTGGTCCGACACGCACTGGGCCGGTTTTTGTAGGAAATAATAAAACAAAAGCTAGCTAGCTTGATTACTGCTAAAACAGTTACTTATGCCAAAATTAACTAGCCCACAATCTATACATAATACAGGTTACTAATATAATGAAGCTGAAAAGTTTGATTGTATGGACGCGCTAATCTCTGGGACTAGCAGTCGGATTTGAACACGATGAGTGGGGGAAAGATCGAACGGGTTTTTGATGAGATGAGCGGTGTTGTATCTAAAGCCTTCTAGATTTATAAGCGTAGGCTAAATTAATATTTGGAGTGAGTAAAGAGCAAAGATTATATTTTTCTAACATAATGATAATATTCTGTTACATCTGCACCAAAGCAGTTTATTTTTTTAATAGTAGCGTTTATCACGAGAATTAAACACCCGG
Source organism: Agrochola macilenta (assembly GCA_916701695.1). NCBI lineage: Eukaryota > Metazoa > Arthropoda > Insecta > Lepidoptera > Noctuidae > Agrochola > Agrochola macilenta. The sequence goes on from OU753579.1 coordinate 6,170,628, forward strand.
AAGACCAAAGGGTGATGGGGAAAGTTCGAAATAGTGTCCAAAATCGTTCAAATCAGAATCAGATGTTGTTGATGGTAGGGACCATCAACCAGTTGATCATGTGACATTCACATTAACTTTAAACGTTAATATCTCGGAAACGTGACACTTTACGGGGTTTGATCTTATTATGTTTTCTGTTTGTATTGATGTCAACTATCTATTTATAATAGGTTACATGCGTGGCCGACATTTTGGAAAGAAAATCTATATGGCGGAACAGTAGGTATTCCATGGATCTTCAGACCCCTTTGCATCTTTCCTTCATCTTAGTCATTTAATATGTTCATGTTACCCCGTCATATATTGATGGGTAAAGACGGAAAATTATAATAAATCCTAAAATACGAAATATATTTAGTAGATATAACACAACTAAGAATATAAATATTGAGTAGATATTCATAAACAACATTCGTGCTTAAGATGGGGTAAGATTAAAACACTCGATTTACTTGCGTAACACTGAGCAGACAATTGCATTTTTCACACAACCGTGTGTGATCAGTCACCTTAACAATGTTGCCATCACTGCAAAAAGTGCGTTGAATCTGGCGTTTTAGTAGACTTTCTGTGTTACTCCGTTTGTCCCCTTCCCCCCACTCACCCCAATTCTTTTGGTATTTGATAGCATAATTCTTGAGGAAGCTAGAAGAATATACATTATGCCACGAGGCTACGACACTTAGAAGCCGAGCGAAAAAAAGTCAGAAAGAACACTAAGCGAAAACGAAGTAAAAATGCGGGTGGGCGATGCGATGCGAGGCGGTGTATTGGGGGCCGAGGGAGTTTAAAAAATTTGGCTTTTATTTTAATACATCGTGTATCATACGACTTCCACACGACCGAAGTCACGGGCAGAAGCAAATAAAAACATAATACAGTGTTAAGGCTCGTGTAGACTAGCGCGACGCGATGGCGCGACGTGATTCTCACAAAACAATTTCTAAGAAAACTTCACGTTAGAACAATTACCGGTGTCGGGTAGCGCTAGTCTGCACGAGGCTTTATTAGTTTACTTACATCACATCATTGATATTGGAGTTATATTTTGTATAAATAATAAATTCTTCTCCTTCGAGAACCGTGTACCTTGGTTTGCGAACATTGTTTTCAGTGTCGTCACAAATCATATTAACGACACCTTCATTGAATACCTCGGCATGGATTTCAAATGTGATTTCCACGGGATCTGGAATCAATTACAAGTTTACTATCTGCACAATGTACAAATGAGTTAGTGACAACTATGCATGTTCGGTTTAAAGAACTTTATTCTCATTAAGACAAATTGTCACTTACATGAGAACATTAAATTTTAATACAAATTTTATTTTATCAGTGCGGGTAGAAGAAAAACAAAAGCAAAAAAACATTTTATGATCATTGTCAACAAAATTGGGAGCGAGTTCACTGCATTCCTAAGATAAGGCGGTGGCCAAGTTAAAAGATGTTGCCGTTTTAAACAAAAATAATCGCAACACAATTAATATACTGTTTCGTCGTTGTAAATAAAAGTGAATAATTTATTTTTAAATGTGCTGAGTGAAGTCACTTCTTTGACATCCTTTGGAAGTTTGATATAGAGCTGTGCTCCTAACTACGTTAAAAATAACCTAACCTATGGGAGGTTAGGTTATTTTTAACGTAGTTAGTTCTTACTCTAGACAATAACAGATGACAAGCTCGACGAGATGAGTATTTGCATATTTCCTTTTACGTTATTTCATTTCACGCATTACATTCACAACAGAAGGTGTGAATGTAATGCGTGAGTGTATAAGTTTCTGAATGATTTTATAGATAAGTGTGCATGAATTATATTATATGTAACGTTGTTTGATGTTTAATAGCTTCGTCTCTTTGTAAATGGTTTTTGACGGTAATTGTTTAGTATTTTGATTATTTTATTTTGTAGAATTTGGATTGTTTTTAGACTAGTTTTAGATGAATTACCTAATTAGTAATTCATTATATAATAATAGTAATAATAATTATATAATAATATTAATATTATAATATAATTATTATATTATTATACTTCTAGAAGATACGAGTGTAATAAATGAGGCTTAACAAGGGAGTTGTATATTACTAGACGAACTTTTTTTTGAATACGTCTAATAATTATAGACAGTGAGCCCACCAATGATGAAAATTTGTTTTTAATGTGTTGAAGCTGCCAAGTCTTGAGTTCGAACCCAAGGCAAGCACCTCTGACTTTTCGGATTCATGTGCGTATTGTATAATTATCACTTGCTTCAAAAACGGTGAAGGAAAACATCGTGAAGAAACCGGCATGCCTGAGAGATGATATTTCTCGACGGCATGTGAAGCCAAGTCAGAGGCCCATGGGCGGCTTTAAAACTCCGGACACCAGGTTAGTCACTAACCACACGAAAAGAAGAAGAACGTGTGGGTGCTCTCCCGATGCAAAATTTGCATGGATTTGAAATCCATAATTGCAGGTAAGTACGTACTGTTATGTCCCCGGCTGAATATATCTTCTAACAGCCGGTATATTTCCCGGGGACGATTTCCAGGTTGGGCAAAGTCTAGGCTTTCCATCAGAAATTTCTCAGTAGCAGCTCGGAGGTCTGGATCTGTACCCCCTGGATGGCAATGGGCTCGCCTCCTAAACACATAGCCGGCGAAATGTGGGTGTACTATACGTACACCTCTGCCCAACCCTTTGTGAAAATAGGCGTGATGTTATGTAATAATTAATTCCAATTGGGCTATTTGAGGTCATAAGTAGTTAACTAATTAGTTCTTACCATTTTCCGGGTTTCGAGCTTCAGCTTTAAATATTATAATTACGAAAAGTATAAATAAACTCAACATTTTAGTTAGTAAGTAATGACAATATTTTATTAAACAGTCGATACGTACTAATTGTTATAATTCCTCTATTGTAATGAGGACAAATGGCTGTGCAGAGTTTTGGTTTATTTCTGAAATACCTACGGTTACCATACTTTGATACTTTTAAGGATAACTTTATAATAATAGGTACTAACTTTTGCCAGCGGCTTCGCCCGCGTGCCGGTGTCGCAAATTATCTCACTGGAACATACCACCAGGATAAACGTATCCTATGTCCGAATCCCGGTCATAGTCTGCCCGTGTGCCAAAAGAGGATGGGCAAAAATTTATGAAGCGTGGTACCCGCCCCAATAAGTAGAATTTATGTATCATTGGAAAGGTACCTATTTTTATATGCAGTTAGCCGCCTGCAGTATGACGATTTGAAGGAAATGAATCTCTCGACACATTCTACGAGTATAATATTATTAACGGTATTAATAAGAAACATGGTGGTCCATGTAAAGAACCTGCAAGTAGTCAATGGTTTGACTACTTGCAGGTTCTTTAGGTTTCCCGTGTGGTTCTCAAAACCTCATATTAAATACACATTTATAAAAATAAGGCTTGGAAAATGTATCACAACGTTTTGGAATATGAGCAGTTCACACTTTATCGATCTAGATTCCAAGATGAATGCCACAACTGTTAGGTATTTTTATCTAGAGTAAATACCGGGATTCAATGTCGGTATTTCTTCGATAAATACCGGTATTGTTTGGCGAAAGACCTGTATTTCACTAGTTCTTTACTTGTATTAAAATATATCTTTATTCATTAATTGTATTTTTTAGATAAATACCGTTATTATTTCGCAAATACCTGTTACCGGTTCTTTTCTAATATTACTTCTGTATTGAATATACCTGTAGTTTTTGAATGGATATCGGTATTTTTTCGATTTTTATCCGTATTATTTCACAAATACATGTATTTCGTCGGTTATTTTATGGCTGTATTCAGCATACGAGTATTTTTCGATTAATACCTTAATAAATATTATAACCAACTAAATTCTGCCCGCGACTTCGTCCGCGAGCCTATATCCTTCCTCAAGAATTGGCTTGTCCAATGCAAAAATATTTTTTTAATCCGACTGGTAATTCCGGAGATTACCCCCCCAAACAAACTTACAAACAAACCAACAAACATAGTATAGACTATAGATATCTAAGGACACTCCCGTTTCGAGGTTGCACTGCGACATCAGGAAAATTCGGTAATTATCCTTGACTTGAAGAGCAAGTCATGTTTTGTTATTGGAACATTGTTACTTGAGGCGTATTGCAGTTTTCCTGTATAACCTGACTTTGAAGCCATCCTTTGTTTTCAAGACAACACCCAGTTGACTTACAATACGATGTTTTTAGCTCAGATGTACCTACTTTTAAAAGCAATGGCCCAGTGGCGACGGGCCCGACTTACGAGTCATGGGTTCAAACGGTGCATTAATTTGTGTAATTTATTTCATCACCACTGCTCTCAAAACGGTGAAGGAAAACATCGTGAGGATACTCCTCTCACAGAGAGGATACCTGCGGTGGTGGGAACATTACAGGCTTATTATGCTTAGCTATGTCCGCTAATCTGTTCTCAGATATGGTGTTATCTTTTGGGGTAACTCGACTAATAGAGAAGGCTTCTATGTTACTTCGATGGTCCTAGGTTATCATTTGTGACTTCGAGTTGCAGCTTTGATCTCGTATGTACACATGCACGCCCTTTATGTCTGCAGGCTTTCATTCGGGTATTCAGTACTGTTTACTTTTTATTTTCGCTTGAGTGTAGATTTCGATGATTTCTGTCGGTATACTCATATTGATGCTAGCTGACTTAAGGCAAATAATTTGATTTAATGTTTTGTGTTGCGCAATGCACATTATTTTGCATAAGTGCTATTGTATAGAGTAACGTTTTTCTAACTGAACAAACAGCTGTGCTGCTGTTTGTTGCGCCACTTCTTCTTCCCAGAAGTTAATTTAATTTCGCGATGAAAACACACTGTTTTCCTGTCATAAACTAACGTTATTATCTTGACCGTGAGAAAAGCCGTCAACATCAGCCACATTGATTAGTTTAAGAGCGTTTATTCTGAAGGTGGGCAACGTCGCAAATAGATGTCAAATATTTCACTGTTTTGATTAATTTAGCAATATTACTGTGTGGAAATAAAAAATGTGGCTAACTAGCGAACTAGAATATTGATTAAAATGCAATAATTAATATCGTAACACCGAATGTTGAGTTTTAGATGTAAAAAAACTATTCGGAAACTTTCCAAATGCGTTTATTACACCTAAAACGGGTGCAACATCAAATTCAATGTTATAATTGCAAAGGTCGCGCAAAAACGCGATCGTCGCAATCATAATTAAGTCACGAACGCGAAGCCATGGTCGCGCCAAAAGCTCGCTTTAGTTAAGAAAAACAAAACAGCTGTGCCATTCAGTTTAGAACTGTAGGTATTAAACTTTAATATGGAACAGCAGATTTATTTTTCGCGATTTCTAAGTTGGTGTCATAGTAAAAGTTATTGACTTCGATGGTCTGAAGCACCTCTTAAAATTTGTAAAGTAAATCTTTTAACACCTTATAAAAACGAAAAATATGAGAATTACTTAGGGAAATTATAAGTGCAACAACAAAAGTTTTCTTTAGCACCTGCAACCTAACGTCTTTTTTTATATGTAGGCTACGAGTTAAGAGGGGGTAGTAAGCAAAATTGCCTATCTTTAATTTGATTTTTCAGGAAGCTGATAAGACTTAGGTATAAAATAAAAATAATACGAGTAACTACATGATATTTCCAAACTTTTTGTGTTACAGAAACACAAACAATTAAAATTTTCTCGATAAAAAAACATCACGAAGTTACCTCTAATTTTCCCGTGTTTTCGATTTGTACTTAATATGGTAATGATTAATTGGATAAAAATTAGATGATTATTTGTATTAATAAAATGCGAAATTAATTGTGTAGGCTTTTTTTTTATTCCTTTTAGTTTTGGCTTTATTACGACTACAAGCTTTTATCACTTACGACGTTCTTAATTCGTGGAAGAAGTCATCTTCCGTCGCACGTTGCGGGAACTTCAAGCATATTTTTGTTTCACAAATCAGTCGGCGTCGCTCTGTTGAGACGAGAGGACTGCGCTCAAATTTTTGGCCGCGCTGTGATATAATTTATTTGCGTAAATAATATTTTCGTAATTTATCACATTCCAGAAAAGAAACTGTGATATATAAAACATTGAAAAAAACACTAAAACCACTTCCAAAACGATTATTAAAAGCTATAAGAATTGATAAACTAAATAAATACCGAGGCTAAATAAAAATATAAAATTCAATGTTGATATTTGAAAACTCAAGATGACATACATTTTATTTGACAGATTTATGACTGTTAAAGTACAACTAGCGCCATTGTCCTGTATTTCGGTCAATTTTCTTACGGAGAAAATTTACAACATAGCCAACTAGGCAATTACACGTTTATTTGAAATTTTGCGCTGGAAATTTTAATCTTATTGCGATAAACTCAAGATCCAAATTCGTTTACCCCACTTTTGATGACAAACTACTTATAAGGTAACGCTTAGACGAACCATTTCGAGCGACTTTTGACCATCCCGTAAATCAGGTTGAAACCCGAAAAGCATAATAGGTTATTTGTATATTATTATATCCTTTACGGGAGCAGGGTCCAAGCAACCGGCGGTCAGGGCTCGTGTATTATCTATGCTCCTGAGAGAGGAACCTCCTAACGATACGCGTCGTGTCCAGAAGCCCTTGAAGCCCTTTCTGGATCAAGCCGTTGATCTAACACCCTAACGAGAGCCTCCTCTGGTGTTGGTCGAGGCTCTTAGCAATTATGCCATTGGCCGTCACGACTATTGGATTATTTTTCAAAAACACAAACACTAAACAGCTTAAAAACTCTAAACAAATATTTGACAGAAAAACAGATAAGCTTGACAATATATCTATAGTAACAAATTGCATTTTCTCAAACATGCTTGGAAATTCGAACATTCATTCGAGCGCCGGCGACCAGCGTGTTTAGCGGCTAAATAAATTACTATGAAAACTCATATGTCGACACCAGCAATGAATATAACTCTAACTTGAAAAAGTCGATTTTACACTAGAGGCATTTCAAAGAAAAAATGTGATATTTTTTAAATTCATTTTTTTCTTCATATTCACAAAGGTTTTCGGTGGGTATTGTTTCTACTCGCGCTTCGCGTAGGAAAGATTTTCGTGACACATGCTATGTGTCTTTGCACAGTACAGTGCAAAATACACTATAACAATATTATTTTTTACTTGGGTAACACAGTTGCTAAGTGACTTTGCACGATATAGCATTATATTTTTTTACTTGGGTATCACAGTTTTCCACGAAGACGTCGTGAGGTACAAATTGTACAAGATCCTAAATAAAATTTGGTTACATTTGAATTTGAACCTTGTCACGTCAACATAGAGTTTCTAGTTCCAAAACTTGCATTTGATCTAAGATTCTGAATTCAAGCTTAGCGTATAGTATATGCAAAATAAACAGATGTTGTTAGTTTTTACCTATTGAAGAATTGCGTTAAAAATAAATAGAATGGGTAATGATCATATTTCGTTTAAATATTGTAATTGAAAAACCATTTCGACGAATAGGGTTGCTGATCACTACGGTCCAACAAATATTCTAAGTTTATTGATGTATTTGTTCAATCATGTTCGTCCTTAATAATTATGACCTTTATGATGTTATCATTCTAAAAAAGGCTTGTTTTCCTCAAAGTAAAAAAGGGAAGGTAAGTGATACGATTAGTTAGATAGTATTTGCTTCCATATCGTCAAAAAAGCAAGTTTATTGAGTTTATTTTCATCATGACTGATAATGAAGTATGTAGTATAATACTTTCATAATGATCCGCTCGCATTTGTGCGGTTTTCTAATCAATGCCTATAACTGACTAATAAACATCGGATAAATACTCGTATAAGATAACAATTATGTTCAGAGGCAAATAAAAACGTTTTAAATAGTAGCCCACCAGCATCGGTAACAGATTCACGGACATACAATAATGTAATATATGGAATAATATACTTACTTGTATATAGCGATAATACTTAGGTAAATGATATAGAGCCGTTTCATCTGATTATTTTGCGTATACTTACTACAGAAAATTCAAATTAGAATTCTATACCTAGCTAGATAAACGCCAGGTGAAAAGTTTCTGCCGGCGGGAATGAATTGTGTTTTGTTTTCGTCGTGTTTGATGAGAGGGGTAGGTAAGGGTTGCGCGGGTGAAATTTGTTTTTTTGCTGGCTTTATGCGCCCTCTTAATAGAACAGCTTCAATTATATTCATTCATCATCTTTACTATTCCAACAGAATACCAAAAAACCAGCAACAATTTACGAACGTAAATTAATATGACTTAGAGCTACCGATAAATATATTTACTTCTGACTTGATAACTCAGCGACTAATGTTGTAAGTGAGCTACTTTATATATTTTAGAGATGCAACAGCTGTCTGCTAATAAAATCAAATTCCAGCCTCAAAATTAGCAATCAAAGTTTTTTATTCAACAAGTAAATTCATAAATCATATTAATTTTTCGTGAAAATTAGCAACACAAGCGCGGGACTGTACCTGACGCTCGTTGGCAATGAGAGGGGCGCGACGAAAAATGTGAACTGGGCGAAATGGAACAGATAACGGAATATGAAATGGGTTAGGTTAGGTTAGGTTATAACTGTGTCAACCGTGCGCGAGCCGAGCGAGCGAAGCGAGCGGTGCCGCGGCAGCGGCCGGCGAGCGCTACTTCCGAGTTGCTCGCAGCCAGGCAGGCTAATTAGAGCAAGGTGCATTACGTCGCATTTGTTTTTGATTACAATATTTTTTGTATGTTCAATTGGGTAGGTATAATAGTCAAGTCATCAATTACTTATGGTAACATTATAAATAGATAGGTGAATACATGAAATTAGAGCTTTCATTGACCATTATTTGATGACAATAATAAGGTAATTTTATGTTCAAATATAGTAGATTCACTCATCAATTACTTATGTTAACTTATAAAAATAAAGGCGACTATAAGAAATTAGAGTACGTTGATACCTATTATTTTATAGATGCAGTTGATACACTTATTAGAAGCTGGCAATGCGTAGACATATCACAAATTTAGTTGCTTAAGAATTATCACCATGCTGCGTCATAATAACAGTAAGTCGTTTTACAATATATTATGGTCGCTAGAAAACCATTTATTAGACGCTAAAAGTTCGTCGCTGACCTATTAATTCATTAGACAACTAAATATATTTGAAGACGAGAATGACATTTTAAAGAAGCTGCCTTAATTAGCACCCAATTACTTATACAACAGAAGCCAACAATAGGAAAACTAAGTAAACTATTCTCACATATAGAAGCAACAAGAATAATATACCCAATATTTTGTAATTTTCTATATTTAAAAGAGTGTCCTTGGAGTTTCTTGCCCGTTCTTCTCCATAAAGATCTACGTTTTGGAATGGGCAACTAGCTTCAACTTTCTGACGAACTAACCGACTATTTGACAATTGTGCCTGTAAATGGTTTAATTGAAATAAATGTTTTGAGTTTGAGTTTGAGTTATTAACTTTATTCCGCCTCAGATGAAATAATACAAAATACACAATTTAGACTCGGTTCCAAAGTCAGTTTTTGTATTAGGAACTTTATGGATAACAGAATAAATCTTAACGTTAGGCTTAGACTAACTAAGTATAAAGAACTCGTTTCGTAATGAGACGGTTATTTATATATTTAAAAAAAATAAAAATGTCGCAGCGCTGGTAAAGATAAGAAGATCTAATAAATTTTTCACTTTTGGTGCATTTTGTGTTCAACCGTCTGATATCTGTTTAAGGAAACTATGGTACGACCACAGAACAGAAAGTTTAATTCCTACTGAAAAAACCTAAAAGTCTCAATCAATATTGTACTAAATTAGGCGCTAAATTGGCTACTAAAACTGGGAATCTTATATCAGTTTCGTGATGAGCCGCCATTTTCTTACACCCTGTGTTAATTCTGTGCTTAACAGTCCTGTCTATCTTACTGATTTTACCATAGCTTTGGTTCCAAAGCTTCTACTGATTATGAAGCCAATGTTTTCTCCAGCTTTTAATTTTTATTCTGATTCCTTTATATATCCTTATAACCTATCTATATTGGAGGAACAATGAGCAGATACACAACGCTACCATCAGCAGTACATTGCTGTGAGCATGGCAGATCCTACTGCCAGACAATAGACAGTAACTATAGATCAATAATCTCATCGTGTAACACACTATCAATCACGATCTGAATGATTTTGAAGGATATTGCTAATCCATTGCTTCAAGTTCGAAAAATGTATCTGCTCAACAACGTATATAACGCATTGAATGTTGCTTGACTGTCAAATTGAAAGACATTGCTACTGAAAGTGTGTTACGCAGTTACCCTGCAGGTCAAACAGTAATGGCTGCATAATACTTACATCCTAAATAATTTTATAAATGCGAAACTGAGTTTGTTTGTTTAGGTTACGCTTTCACGATAAAACGGCTGAACGTAGATGGATGAAATTTCTTACATGGATAGACCATGACCTGGATTTGAACATAAGATACTTTTTATCCCGATTCTGTGGAAAAATGCGCAAATTTTAAAGATGTATATTTCAAATTCATAAACCACCGCGTAAACAAATTAATACTACTCGTAAATAAGTTAAATGTAATAGGGAAAATTATAAATAGCTGTAATAATTATGTGCACATCACACGTAAACAAGTTAGTCACACCGAAATATTTCATTAGAATATTGTTTTGATCGCATTATAGACCTGTCTCACTGCCAATGAAGAAGCGACGAGCTATCTACTATTTTCTCGCTCAAGAAACTTATAATATATGCAGGTCCCGTGTCACTAAAAGAGATTGGTTCTCGCAAACTGATAAGGCCACTAAAAGAGACACAATAGAAGTTTTATTGTGATTACGTCTGAGGGCGCTAAGTGTGCTGCAAAGTGTTAAAAATTTAATCAGCTTTTACACAAACTTTGACCGGGTAGGTGTTGCACTTTTGTATGGAACAGCAGACTTTTTATTAATAACCGACTGATAATTTTTACTCTGAGTATTCTAGAATCATATGCTGAAATACATGGTAACAGTTTGCGTGTCGATGTCCTTTACACCGTGTATTAATAGTTGATCGCTAAATATTCACACGGCCGTCATTGTAGGTTTCATGAGCAAGAAAATAGTCGATAGCTAGTCGGTTTTCCTCAGACTACAACTCAAAACATGTTTTCCACAAACATCTAACATCGCGCCTCTAATTCCCGAAGGACTAGGCAGAGGAACTTTTTGCCAGTTTGGTTTAATTAAGCTCCATGTATAGGGGGACGAGCTTGCCATCACCCGGGCACAAATCCAGACTCGAGGCTGCTACTAAGAAACTATCATGGAGTGGACAGTCAAAAAGTTGAAGCTAATTGCCCATTCCTAATAGTAGGTTCCTATGGAGAAGAACGGGCGAAAGAACAATGGCGAGCCGTACATTAAAATAGCTGAACTCAAAATGATTAAGTATACACACTTAATATAACAAGTGAGAATGCAAAGAGCATTTACTGAACATCTAGCATTTATATCCAGGAAAATTAGCCATCGCTGTCCGTATGAACAGCGCTTACACTTTTTCAAAATAAAGACACTGCGTGAAAAGTTGCAAACGGATTTGTAAAATGAAGCGATCTTGTTGAACGTATCCAATATTCAGTCCCTTCAAAGCCCCCCAGACATCCCATCACCAGATTTTTTCATATCCCTTTTCGCAAATCAAATCTTGGTCTGAACGCTCCCTTGATCCGAATGTGCAGAAATTACAACAGTTTTTGTAAATCGTCAGAAATCGACTTACACGGTGTATCCCTCACCAAGTTTAGAAGATCAATGTCTGTGGTACGGGAGTGCATAAGTGCTTAGACTAAGCAATTTATACATATTTTTTGTAAATTCATTTCAGATATCACTCACATTCATTTTTCATTTTTCACCTTCCACCTTTCGTGGGCAATTTTTTTTTTTTTTTTTGTTTAATACTCGTACCAATACTCATTTATTTTGAATTTTACTAATTGTATTTTATGTTTAGTTTTTTCTAGTTTATTACGATGTTGTTTTGTGGCAAATGCTGTGTATACCTATAATAGGCATACATACCAGTACTTGTATTACGGTTTTATTCTGTTTAAAATTTTGTGTATGTACTGCTGTTGGTGTACCAAATAAATAAATAAATAAACATTAGCCTGTTTTCGCGACGGCTAAGGCAGAGATGTACCTACCTATATTTCACCAGTTATAAATTTAAGCCCCATGCAATCGGCAGACGGTTTAAGTACCTATACCTAATGAGAAAATGTCGAAAACAATAACAAGATATACATTTATTTGAAAATTATTGACCATCCTGACTACCGCAGCATTCTATTTCATTAAATTAAGGGGTGCTAGATAATTGTTCGGCTCGGCATCACATCGAATACAATATGCAGATATACGAGTAATTATATTTGAGAAAAGCCGCTCAGCTTCGCTCGAACTTTGCCGACCCGAACATGATTCAGCGGAGGTAGATGCCGAATGGAATTTGCCAATCGGCCCGAGTCGAATGCAAGCCAAATATGTGATGTAATTGCTTCGGGTCATATTCATATATCTTTATTTGCATTCCATAATGTAGGTTATATAAAAGTGTTACAATGGTTTAAAGCTAACGTACAATTACGGACCCTGTAGGGTGCAGCAAAAAGTATAAATTAGTTCTTAAAGTAAATTCATAACTTCAGCCGAATGACGTCTATAGCTAGACATAGGCCTCCCCCCCGCACCGCCACTTCAACCAGGACTGTGCTTCTCGCTTCCAGCATACCGGAAGACGTAGCGTTGGAAGGCCTCCCCAAGGTGGACCGATAACCTGATGAAGGCCGTAGGAATCTGCTGGATGCGAGAAGTCCCAATCTATACTGTAATGTTATAAATGCGAAAGTAACTCTGTCTGTCTGGCTGTCTGTTTGTTACCTTTTCATGACGTAACGACTGAACTGAGTTAGATGAAATTAGGCACGCGGATAGACCATGACCTGGATTACGAAATATAATACCTACGGGAACGTATAACCAGGTTTTTATATCCGGGTAGCATGTTCCTGTGTAATTTTGTGCTTATAGAAGTTAAAATAATCAACTAAAATAAATACATTTTGTCAGTTTATTTCTAAATTTGATTGCTGCTGGGCTCAGATCTTGTTAAACTGTGTCCAGTGTCCGATAAAGCTATACAACTGTACGACTTATTAATAAGATAATTGTAAGTAACTTTATTACATTTTCCTGTAGCTACTAGGCGATGGGGTTGAGATACAAAGCCCTTTAATCAGATAAATAAATAAATAAAAACGTCAAGGGTTTGATTACCTGAGATTCATCAATAATATGCAATTCAAAGCTGTTTTATTATTGTAGTCACAGCAGTTTCTTCAACATAGTTTCGTTGGAGAAACCTCACCCCTTGCATTTTTTTTTACATTGCTAGGGGGTGAGGTTTCTCTGGAGCCCACTGTACCTACAACCTATTTTGGGCTAAATAAATGATAGTTGATTGAAATTGAATTGTGTTTTGCTCCATTTGGTACATAACATAAGTACTTTCCTGTTTAAAATAAGGAAAATAACAACATTTAATAATTGTTGCGTAGATAATGCATCTAATTAAGCGACAATAATATAATTTCGCCCAACTGTTAGGTCCTCACCTTATCATGTCGAACAATAAAGGTTAAGTGGCGTAACAAGATATATTTAAATTCGCTATAAAACTGGTACATTTTAAATTGTCATAAAGTATGTAGTTTTCGTTCCTGTCAATGAAAACACATGCCCACCTCCGTTGAGAGGATGTGCAGCAGCGACCTCCTGTCTGCTAATATAACAACATACTGCGATCACCACTCCTTGTAGAGATATCTAAAATAACTTCATTGTGACTAGTATTGGGAGAATGCTCAGCAATTGACGTTTATAAAAGTAGGTACTAAAATAATAATATTTTTTTAGTTCAGACAGAACTACAATAAATATATTTATAGTTAGCTTGTTATTATCGCTAGTGCTTAGCACTTACTGAAGTGCCACTTATAATAAGAGAAAGTTACTGAAACATGAGGATTATTAAAGGCGACCACGAACCAATTTCGTTATGGAAAAATGAAAATGAAAAATTTGTTTATTATTTTTACAAGTAAATACCTTAACAACTAGTGATTGGAGCCTCCTTTTAAGCAAATAAGCCTGTGTTAGGAGAATCCGATCTTCCAATATATTAAATACGTACAATTAACTTGTTTTATTTTTGATTCTATACAAGTTAAGATGCTAAATGAAATAATAATATAAAGAAAAGAGAATTAAAACTAAAAACGCAGGCCGTATGCAGGCATGCAAGTGTGTGAGTGCCAGTGAGAGTGCGCGAATGTAAATGTGAAGGTGTGTGAATGTGAATGAATTAGAGTGTATGCGTGAGGTTCAGAGTGGTGCGGGCATTAGGTATGGGGTTACTTTTATTGATTTCTGATTGTTTTGTACTTACAGATGCACGTATTAATTTATAACTTCAATAAAGTGTAATTTATAGTGCCTATTGCAAATATTACTATATTCTCAAAGGATTTATTTCAAATAAACCAATTACAGGTACTTTTGAATTGTCAAGAGGTCGGTCAGTCAGAATTATGAAGCTAGTTGCCCATTCCAACGCGTAGTAGGTTCCTATGGAGAAGAACGGGCAAGAAACTCCACGGACACTCTTTTAAATCAGAATATTTTTCCAAAAATTTGGTTACATCATTCATGTTGTAATTATACATGTGAGAACAATGTAGAAAGACGTGCACATTAAAAGCGTCCGTAATAAAAAACAAAAACAATTCAAAAATTGAAATAAGCCGTTGCATCTAAGAGATGACCAGTCCCCACTGACGGCGCCCGTTCACGAACATGACGCATGGATCAGCACCATTTAGCTCAACCATTTTGTAGGGAACTTAATGATCCAACACACACGCCACCACCAGCGAGACATTTGAGTGAGCATGACATACTCTCAGCCGCCAGGGCACATTCAAGTCAATCAAAGACGTACCCAGTAAATGGTAGCTGTAAAGTAGGTACATAGTGCTCACACATGTGCTATGCAATTATATAATACTAAAAGACAGAATTTATACAATCTAATGATAGTTTTACAATCTTCAGCAGCTCCAACAATATTTTTGAATGCTAATCAATTAGTTTATGCGCCGTTTCTATTAGATTTATTAGTTCTTTGTTTATTCATTTAAAAATGCTAACTACAATTGCCTTTCTTTTATTATTTTCTCTACGGACTGTCAGTTTTGCTGTGGACGTAACCGTTTATGATCATTTTAAATATAGTAACATTTCCATGCTTTCGATATATTAACAAAATAAATATACTACATAGATAAAGTCTGCCTGTATGTGTTTGTGAGATTGGTATTTCAAAACGTATCCACGATACAGAGGACTGGTCTGTTGGTCTCGCAGTCACAAGCGCGGTTGCAGAACAGGGGTTCTGCATTCGATTACATTTTGGAAAACTGTTATTGAGTTTTTTCATATGGAATTCTCAGTAGCAGAGTCTGTATCCGTGTCCAGTTGATTTTAATAGGCTCGCCTCCTATTAAATGGAACTTGCACATTGCTGGCCAAAAGTGGGTGTAGGTACTTAGGGTAAATACATCTGCCTTACACCTCCGTGGATACAAGCGTGATGATGTTGTCGTCATGTGATACAAGACAAAATCATATTTATTTCAGTTTGAGGATTTGTTTAAATAAAATCTATATCTATAACCGTCTTTAAAAAAGATTTTTTCACTACACAGTGAAAAATTACTTTAGTTTCGGAAGAACATCATATTGGTGTTGCACTAAATACAATTAATTACATACGGTTAATACTGGCTCCTCCCACAGAGCTGGATTCTATCTCTATTGCATGCAATGTAATTTGGGTGCATTCATATTTTGACTTGTCGCATAGCAAAGATTCTGTTTGTTTTTAGTTAACGCAGAACCGCCTAAACTAGAACTACTCGCATTATCTCAGTACCCGTGGTTGTGGTGTCACTCGTGGTTCATTATGTTGATACGGTTGGAAATTATATTCACGAGTGTGACTGCTATCAATATTACTTGTAATACAGGTAAGCTTTAAGTTTCTAACTTTCTTCCTAAGACTAGACGGAACCTTCCCGGTGCGTGAGTTTGTTAACAGACGAGTAAGAAATATAGAAGCATGTATTCCTACATGACTTTTTAAATTGAACGACAGCAACAGTGAAATTAATTTTAAAGCACAATAAACGACGAGCTTATCGTAAAAATCATCATGTCTATGATCCCCGAAGCCAAAGGTGTACATTAGTACACCCACATTTCGCCAGTTATGTTTAAGTCCCATGTAATAGGGGGCGAGCCTATTGCCATCAACCGGGCACAAATCTAGACTCCGGGCTGCTACTGAGAAATCACAAACTACAATGTGAAAAATAAAATATAATAAAGTTATTTTTACCTTGTAGTTTCGAAGTCGGTTGTTTTTTTTTTTGTTGTAAAAAAGATTTTTGCACTTAGTGTCGATTTGTAACTTTTCTATGTTAGAAATAGCCTTATGTCAACTGCTCACACCTTTTACTAAATTTTGCTTTTCCCGATGCAGGGACGTTAATTGTTGAGGAGTTCTCCAGGTACTTCACCATCAATTCCACTGCGCCATATGAATTGTAACGAGCATCAATTGCTTACCAACCATATTAAGGCGGATATTTCTTGAAAACGGTCAAAAAGGTGTTTTTTAAAGCAGTGTATCTCTTAAACCCGAAGAATCTCGTAAGAAAAAGGAGTTTTTATTTCTTTTATTTTTAAGGGGTTAAACGTTTAAGTACTGTGATGTGAGATGGCACCGTCGACGGCGCTATGTGACGCTACACAAAGTGTTCCTTTAGATGTCCCATAACGTCGTGTTTATATGCTATATAAGTAACTATAATACAAAAAGTCCTAAAACCAGTGTACCAAAAATACATAGTTTCAAACATAATAATTAATAACGAGTATGTACAACGAGCTAACCTCATAAAAAGCCTAACATTCATACATTAAAATATGACTTGTATTTTTCAGCGTCATGGACCGTTCTTCCGAAGAGAATGAGAACGGGAGATCGCGGAAATAGATAAAACACATCTATGAGATGATTGCTCCTCAAATAACTGAAGGTGGCTGAAATATTCAGTAACAGCAGCAGGATGGATGTGGACAAATAAAATAATGATGTAGTATGGAATGGGTGAACACAACTCTCAGGTTCCATACATCGTCTCAACTGATGTAACGTAACGTTTTCCTCCGTGGAGGGAAACGAGAGTCACAAATTAAATTATAATAAAAAGGTATTAAAAATTAAAGTTAAAATTAGTAAAAGTAAGATAAGTTTAGAACACAGGACAGGCTCGGGTTAGGCAGGAACAGGCAGGTAGTGGAAAAGGTGGGCAGGCAAGCAGGCAGACCGCAGGCAGCGTGGAGGAGGCTGGGCTGAGGATTATTCACCCTTGAGATACACTCCAGCCTGTGGAATAGAGAGGAGGTTGTGAGAGTTTGTAGATCTCGGAGGCGCTTTGAGGCGCCTCACCTAGCGGGAGGACCGCGCTAGCGTCACAGGTGACGGCGGAGGTCTCTCTCGGAGAGTAACGTCGTCTAGCGTCGGAGGCCTTTGTGTGCGTGTACTCGCGGCGCCTCACGCCGCGTGATTAGAGTTCTTTTGAAGTGAGAACCTTCTACAGGGCTAGGCAGGAGTGCCGAGCAAATTAAACACAGGTATTACACAGTATTAGAATGTTTATTGTTATAATACACTCAGGGTCGATAGTTCAAGTTACACAGTATGATTAGA
Organism: Agrochola macilenta; assembly: GCA_916701695.1. Taxonomy (NCBI): domain Eukaryota; kingdom Metazoa; phylum Arthropoda; class Insecta; order Lepidoptera; family Noctuidae; genus Agrochola; species Agrochola macilenta. Next base: position 6,188,633 of record OU753579.1, read on the forward strand.
ACACCCGCGCACGCTAGTTATGCTAGTTACATGAGACTAATATTCGAGTAGCTAACTGTTCGACAAATCAGACTTAAGGACAGAAAAACAGCGACTGTCTCAAGTTAAAAATATGACTCTCCGAGGGCTAAGACAAGACTAGACTGAAAAATATGAAGACCGTTTTTATCGTTATGTGTCATATTTTAAACGTTTTAAAAACATATTCAAGTTAATTCTTAACTTAGATATGACCAGCACTAATAAAAACGGCTTACAGAGGAGAAATCTTAGATCTACGCTTATTGCGAAGGTTCAGTGTGTACACCCACTTTATGAGAGAAGATAGAGTGTACTTATCTATGATGTGTTCTGTCTATGTTTTAGAAAAGTAAATTACGACAGATGGCAGTTTAAGATGAAAACGTCAGAATATAAATATTCTAAAGTTTTTTACAAAAAGGGAAAGATAATAATATAAAATCGATTTGGATGCTAAAACAATCAAGAGATAATTAAAAGTATGCTTTACAGAGGTAAACAGTGCTACAGAATATAAAAGTGAGTTAAATATAAGTGTCATAGAATATCAATAGGTAAATAAATCAAAAGGTGGTTTGTTTAATATAATAACATACAGAAAGAGTAACGTGATTCTACGTAAAAAAACTAAAAGATGTGGTTCCAAATAATGGAAAACCACACCGAACCGGAACACAAATAGGAATGTCGGTGACGTTGGGCATTAAATAGACTGAGATGACTCAATCGTTGCAGGAGCGTTTCTTCGGTCACTTATGTAAGCAGTATTTAGTCAGGCGGACAAGTGAGCACTTTCAACGTTTGAGCCTTGCCAGCCATGATGTACTCTTTCGACATACTTAAGTGGACGCAACGCAGACGGAGCTTGTTGCCACTTTGAATATAGTTTGAATAACAATCTTGAGTGTATCTGATTTATTTCTGACTAGCTTTTGCCCGCGGCTTCGCCCGCGTGGATGTAAGAAAATATCCCACGGGTATGTACTACCGGGATTAGTTAGATCATACCTAATATCCGAGGAAAAGTCGTTGATTCCTACCGCTGCGCCCGCGTTGTCGGCAACCATCATTATTTTGTCACGCGCAGTTTTGAATCTGTGATATCTTTTAAAGTATTCATTTGAATGATATGATGTCAAGGCATATTTAAATCTTAATTAAATGCCCAATTTAAATAATATATTTTATTGGAAAAGGATAAATAAAATACCGGTCAAAATAGCTTCGGAAATAACAATGAAATTTTTATCAAATTCTGAAAGGTAAAAATGGTTACTGTCGGTCAACCTTAAAAGATAGACGTATGCTATCGCGGACTTTATTTTTGAACTTTTTAAGATATACAATTCTGTAAAACTTAAATTTGATTTATCTCTTACGGCTTACGTGGCGCACGCCAGTAAAGCTCCCAGTCGGCATGATTTTTTCCGACATCTTCGACAATAATCGTCATATTTCAGCCAATTTACACAAAACCTTAATGTATTATACGTACACAAAAACCTTCCTATTGAATCACTCTATCTATTTAAAAAAAACCGCATCAAAATCCGTTGCGTAGTTTTAAAGATCTAAGCATACATAGGGACAGACAGCGCGAAGCGACTTTGTTTTATACTATTAAAGATAAATAAGATTATCACTTTGCCAGAGATGTTTCGTCCGTCCTATATTCTCTGTCCCGTGGGAATTTTATGAAATCCGGCCATATTCCTTGTTGACATCATACATGGAATAACAGTGCTAAATTTCAACTTTCTAAGTCCAACTGTTTAGTTTGAGCATTGATGAAAGTTTGAATTTATTGTAATTAACCGACTTCCAAAAAGGAGGAGGTTATTATGTTCGACGCGTATGTACGTTTTTTTTTTTCTTTTTTATGTATATCCGTCGATTTCTCCGTCAATTGTAGACCGATTTTGAAAATTATTTTTTTGTATGAAAGGGTATGCTCCCGGATTGGTCGCATATAAATTTTATTAACTTTGCTGGGATAGTTTTTGAGTAAGCTTCAATAATACTTATTTTTCCCAGTTAGTAGTTTATGTGGATGATATGATGATAACTTCCTGTGACTGTTATTTACATAGCAGGTACTGGTATTCGAATTTGTGTGGGGTAGGTACCACAACAAAAAAGTGAAAAATAAATACTTCCGAAATTAAGTTATTTTTCACTTTGTAGTGTTTTTATTCGGAAGTCGGCTGGTTTCTTTTTTTGGAAAAAGTTTTTTTAAAAAATTGTTTTTGTTTTATTACGGACGCTTTTAACGTGCACGTCTCTCTTCATTGTTCTCACATGTATAATTACAACATGAATGATGTAACCAATATTTTGTAACAATATTCTGATTTAAAACAGTGTCCGTGGAGTTTCTTGCCCGTTCTTCTCCATAGGAACCTACTACGCGTTAGAATGGACAACCAGCTTCATATTTCTGACTGATTGTTTTATTGGTATTCCCCTTTTTAATTTGTATTTTACATAGAGCGATTGCCTATCTGACCTTCACAACCCAGTTACTGGGTAACACGATATCCCTTGACAGCCTTCCAACGAGGCGCGGAGGGGTTTTGATATGAACCTAATGGTTGGTCGCCCATCCACGGATCGACCAGGCCAAGCATAGCTTAACCTTCGAGCGACCTGTGCGGCTGTTATTATTAAGCGATGAGTCCTTATTATTAAAAAATACACCAAGAGGGAATGCACCACGAAGAAAAAGAGAAAACAAAACCTAACATTAGCACTTCGCACTTTGTCTTTTCTACATAGATCTAAACGATATATAAAAATCACTTCTATCAAACCTTGGAACCGGATGGAAATATAATTTAATCAATCTAACCTTTTTGACCTATTCCATAACATTGTTAGCTACGCCGAAGCTGAACGCGAGCTACGCCGTAGCAGAGCGCGAGCTACGCCGTAGCGAAGTGTTAACGTTTGCATTTTTAGTATTTACAAATAAACTAAAACGGTAAATTAAATTGTTCATCGTGTCAATGAATCAAAAAAATTAAATAAGAACTATTAGTTTTCTTAGTAACTTTGTACCTGTTACTTTTTTGTTTTACGCACTTCATGCCAAGCGTATTTCTCAGGCGCTTACAATTGACGCTGCTTCACACCACGAAAATGATTAAGGAAAAGCTTCTACCTCACATTATTGATATTGTCATACATACATTTCTCTAAAAGGACGAACATCCTGTCCGCATATATTATTTCTGTCCAATTTATTTTAATTTTAAATAGAACTTAGTATTGTTCAGCACCAATATTATCTTATTTTTATTGACCACCAAGCTCCAGTGTCTGAAGAGTAGACAGTACCCACTCATTGCGTACTGTTTTGTTTCTTACTTTGTTTGTGACTTTACAGTCGCTTAATTATTGGTATGGTACATCGTCTTCACATTTATAATTATTGTAAGGGGTGTCGTCACCGGTGCCGTCGCTATGAGACGTCCAGGTCTTGTTTTCAACGTTTATTCTTCACAAGCGTACTTTAACAATAATTTAGTTTTTTAAACAGTCCCATGTAACTTTTCCAAGTAGGACGAAATTCGCAGATGTACCGCTAGTTCAGTAGTGACAATAAATTAATATTCTAACGGAGTTTAGTAAGTCGTGGAGGCTCTAAACACCGCGATTCAGAAAAATTACGTCAGGTGACAGTGCCATCTATGTGTGTGTGTGTGCCAGCTTAGAAGTGGTACCAGCGGTGGGACCCGAGCTACTTACAAATAGGTCAGTAATTGAAAGGGTATCAACTTTTAAATACCTAGTTTTTTTTCATTCCATCGACCTTAAGGACCATGTACATATAGAGATCCCGAGCGCAGCGCACTCGCCGTCTGGTGCAACGTGTTGGCCCGTAGATTTGCTCGGTGTACAGACCTAGTAATAGTCACTATTTTCAAGGGTTACTGGCAAAGTCTGTACACGAGTAATCTATGGGTCAATAACACCAAAAGATCGCTAGATGTACTGCGCGTCCAGTACAACAATGTCGTTGGGACTTTATCGCTACTGCAGTGCGTCGCAAACACGTACCGACGGGTTTCACGTGTTTGTTCGGAAGAAAACAGTTTAAATACTGAGGAGAGTGAGAGACAGTTGCAACAGCATCCTGAGAACTGTAGCGGAGAGCTTCAGCTCCCCTATTGTAAAGCAGTTTGTGCGAAGGGGGATTGGTACTAACACTAGCTAATAAGTTGTTTTATTATTATGTTACTAACAGTCTATGGATCATATTTCCAGAAATAAAAATCATTATATAAATTATAATATTATATTATTATTAACATTTGGCTAAACATTTTTTAAATTCGAAAGTTCTCTCGCATTTCATTCGTTTATCTAGTTAGTTAAATAAATACAATAACGTCAGTAACAGATAATTTTAATGTTAAATAAACTAAATATACATTGAAGCAAAACGTAGATTTGTTTAATCATACACACTTAATTTTCGTTAACATTTATTAATATCTTTACTGATTCGGCCATCTACTGTTTAATGATCACAACAAATCGAGAATTTGATTAATTAAAATCTAAAGAACTAACTAATAGTACTCTCTCTCTCTCTCTCTCTCTCTCTCTCTCTCTCTCTCTCTCTCTCGCCCAACCAGAGCGATCAGACCCAACCCAGACTGCGAGGAATCTTCCGCTTCCCTCGCCTGTTCCTGTCCTCCGCGTCGAATGGAAAAGTAGAAGCTAGAAGTCTTGATTCAGATAGTTCATCAAACATATACGTCATATGTTTGGAGAATGGCCGTTGCACTCAAACAACTCATCACCAACTCGACTCAAAGTAAAACATTGGAATGTGAACCTAATATCAATTCACGTACAGTGATATTTCCAATATTAAGTGACAGTAGCTGTCGACGCGTCGACCTTCACCAGAGATGTTGCTGTACGTGACGCGATATAAAGCTCACATGTCAATGCGTTGCTTTGAGTTGAGTTGGTGTTGAGTCGTTCAGGTGTGCGACGACCATCACTTGACTACCGAATCTCCTCATAATGATTCTCCATCTGCAGAGATGGAGAATCATTATGAGCCGATACACGAGCGGGAAGCTGCAGAGCTTCCCGCTCGTTTATCGGCTTGAATACGGATAACAGGTTTTCATAGTAAACTGTGTCTGGCTGAAAGTAAAAACGGACATTTAATCAACTGTTTCTTTAAAGTTTACAGTAACATAATTTTAAGAAGTTAGAACTAAAAAGGGAAAATTACGAGTAATACTTACGTTGGGTGGCGGCGCTGCTGCTGATGGTAATTCTTGCGAACTCGATCTACGTACGATATAGCAGCAAGGCTTCTTGACGGTCACATATAATATTGCCAGTATTATAATGACACCAACTCCTGCTGCTGTCAAACAGTAAATCAAAGTGTTGCTGTTACTAGATGTTTCACCTGAAAAAGACAACATGAATTGATTTATTTGGCCACGAATTTCTTCGTGCTGACATAAGGCGGTTCACTGCGCGGTCACCAAGTGTTTGACCGCGCTGACTGCTTATAGCAAAGCTTTATTTTAATTTTATCAATAACGTTTTAAATTAACTGAGCTAGTAAGCGACTTTGCACTGACGTCAGACGGCAGGCAGGGAATGGAATATGCGGGCGACGACGAAAACTTTCGAGCGATCGACTGTAGCGCGGTTGGGTGATCCCGAACAAATCAATGCATCGTAATCAGCATTAATGTACCTACATGAGAGCGCGCGGCAGCTGAAAGTTTTCGTCTATGTCTTCACGTAGCCTAATACAAAATAAGACAAAAAAACTGTATCCCCGAAGAAAAGCCGGCTGTGCCAGGTGCTGTGAGCTTCTCTACATAATAAAATATCACAATATTATGCCACCCGTACTTAATTCTAGATATTCAGTGCCGAGACGTGGATATTGAGAGGAGGGTTGGTCTTAAAATAAAAAGTGGGTCTTGATCTATGTTGCGTAGTACTTGGCACTTTATAGGTCAAAATGTCGGAGTGGCTGTCATAGCAAGAGGGAGACGCAGACGTATAGCCGCGCATCATTCCATTACTTAATGTGCGCGCGTGCGCACTCCTAGTACGCTACAGTTGTGTGTTGGTGATTAGTGCCCGTCGGAGTTCGCATAAATCTACATATAGCAAGTTACCCAACCGCGATATAAACAATGTTCAATTAACATGGTGGGGCTAATTACAAAAGACAGTCTACCACCACAGCCTGTCAAAGACCTCTGCTGGACAATGCCTTACTCAAGTGACAGCAACAAGACAAGTCACAACTGATACTTGGTTTTCTGCTCTTCTTCTATAGAAAACAATGACGATTCATATTCAGTACATTTTGGTACTACGTTTCTTCCTTACGTATTGTAGATGGAAAGAAAGAAAGAAAGAAAGAAAAATATTTTATTTGGGACACGCACAGGGAATACAAACAGTGAATAATAATAAAAAAAAGGAAAATACAAACATAGTAACGACCTGTGCGAGGCCAAAAAGGCCACTATCTCAGCATAATGCGGCGATATTTAAAAATAAATACCGCAGCGCTGCGCTGGTATTGTGTAAATTTATAAATTAATTTCTATATATGTAATGATGACGTCTTGGGTATCGTGTTACCCAGTTACTGGATTGTGGAGTTCAGATAGGCAGTCGCTCCATGTAAAATACTGGTTCCCAGCTGCATCCGGTTAGACTGGAAGCTTAACTCAACATAGTTGGGAAAAGGCTAGGCAGATATGAAACTAATGAAATAATATCATAACACATAACACAAACTGTGGTGGAACCTAATGCGTCACTTCTCGTTTAAAACGTCTCAGGCAGTTGCCTAGTTCAGTCGTGTTGTTGTTCAGTCGTGTTGTTGTTCAGTCGTGTTGTTGTTCAGTCGTGTTGTTTTTTTTTCTTTTTCTTGTAGTACCTACAATATGTTGTGTTGTGTGCCTTTTAGTCTGTGCTAAATAAATGTATTTGCTTTCTTCTTTCTTTTTTTGTTTTGATCTTGTATTGAAAGTTTTTGTTGCAGCTACAATTGAAAGCCAGAAAATATAGTTAAAATTGTTAATGTTTTCTTTTTACTTCTAAGGAATGAATTTCGTTAGTTAATTATTATAAAGAGAATTAACAATTATTACTCCCTATAGATACCCCCCTATCGACCGCTTATTCAACGTCTGCCGTTGCGCCATGTTCACATAACCTCACATGTCTTTTCAGATCTATATCCATTGCACATGGAACTGTCATCAAATGGTACAGTGATGGAACTCTATAGCGATGAGCAACTCAAGGTTATTTATTACGAGTTTAATGATGGTGAGACATTGCAGTTAAAATGTGGCCCTCTTCCCCCTTTTGAAGCCATATTCCTACAACTTGGAGATTCTGGTACGATTTTATTTTATTTATAAGTATTTCGTAAATATATGTTTTCGTAATAGTATAACTTGATTAAGAATTACGAAGTCTTTATTTCTTACGGAGATAAGGACTCATTGATTATTATTAAAATCAAACAAATTAAAGTCCCTAATGGCTAAATTAATAGCCTAGGTGTATAATTAATAGCCTAGGTGTAAAATATTTCTGTCATGTCACATTATTACAGTCTAAGTTGATCTCTAAAAGATTATATGAGTATTTTGTAGTAAACAAAATAATTATAATCTTTTAAAGATCAACTTTTAATTTACTATATGGTTATTTTGTGATTAATTATTTTTGAACTTTTGTTTTGTCGAGTCTTTACATAAGTCCAGTGGTACCCCCTTTTATTAAATAATAATATATCTCGTGAATAAAGCCCCGTGCAGACTGGCGCGACGCGACACCAGTAATTGTACTACCGTGAAGTTTTCTCAGAAATTATTTTTTTAGAGTCGCGACGCGACAGCGCGGTGGTCTGTACGAGGCTTAGGGATACTTATTAAATCAAAATCTATTACATCCACTCAGTGAGACATACAAATACGTAGGTATTAAGACGCTCATAATCGTTTTAGGATAGAGAAAATAGTTTTCTGTAATGATGATGATTTTTCATCATTACAGAAAACTATTTTTTTTTAACCAAAAAGCTATTACGTATGTCTTCAAATATGTGTATCTGGATGCCTCAAATATGTGTATCTGGATGCCTCAAATATGTGTATCTGGATGCCTCAAATATGTGTATCTGGATGCCTCAAATATGTGTATCTGGATGCCTCAAATATGTGTATCTGGATGCCTCAAATATGTGTATCTGGATGCCTCAAATATGTGTATCTGGATGCCTCAAATATGTGTATCTGGATGCCTCAAGAAGTGAAAGAGATTTTTGAAACACTCACAAGATATCATTTTTTAACTGGACCCGCGTAAGGAGTCTAATAAACGTGCTGGTGTTGCGGGTTTGTCTGAAAGGGATATCGCGGCCCCGGCACACAGGCAACCGAAGGAACACGGGTGGGTTTTAGTCAGTAAAAGTCTGACACTTCCTCTCGCTCCGCCCAGAGAGGGAGGAGACATTTGATGATTTCCCAAAACGCAAAAAAAAAAAAAAAAGGAGTCTAATAAAGTCACATAGCTTCCAAAATCAAAATCAAAAGTCATTTATTCAAACTACATAGGCTGAGAATCAGCAGTTTTGAACGTCAAAATTACATTAAGACCGTCCCCCAAAACGCCCGCCCTTCACCACTTCCTAGTGCTTTATCTGGGAAGAAGAACTGTAAAAAAAAACTTGATTCTATACTGTAGTATGCAAAATAATTTACATTACGCAACACAAAATATTAAATTAAATTATTTGCTATAAGTCAGTCAGCTAGCACCTTTTTTATATCTATGGCTAGCACACACCAATATACCAAATTCAGATTCAAATTCAAAATATTTTATTTGACATAAACCTACATGGGCACTTATGAAAACGTCAGAAACTAGGTGCACGGTTCCAATAGGTCGTTTCCTATGGAGAAGAGCTGGCAAGAAACTACACGGTTACTCTTTTAAAGATAATTGGCCTTTACAATATTTTCAAATATCAGTTATAATAGGTATGGAAGGACAGTGTAGGTCTTTCAACAAGTACCAGGTACTTAACAATAGAAGATGGTCAATAAATCTACAGTCCACTAAGCCTACAGCGTTCTCACATTCACAAAATGGAAAAGAATCTATATAAAATATGAATAAATGAATAAAAACAAAAACCTATTTTAAACGAAATGACAAGATTGCTATTAAAACTGTAACAAATCTGAATAATTATCATTTACACAAAAGTGTTGAAATTAAAGTGGCTTTTGTGTAAATGATAATTATTCAGATTTGTTACAGTTTTAATAGCAATCTTGTCATTTCGTTTAAAATAGGTTTTTGTTTTTATTCATTTATTCATATTTTATATAGATTCTTTTCCATTTTGTGAATGTGAGAACGCTGTAGGCTTAGTGGACTGTAGATTTATTGACCATCTTCTATTGTTAAGTACCTGGTACTTGTTGAAAGACCTACACTGTCCTTCCATACCTATTATAACTGATATTTGAAAATATTGTAAAGGCCAATTATCTTTAAAAGAGTAACCGTGTAGTTTCTTGCCAGCTCTTCTCCATAGGAAACGACCTATTGGAACCGTGCACCTAGTTTCTGACGTTTTCATAAGTGCCCATGTAGGTTTATGTCAAATAAAATATTTTGAATTTGAATCTGAATTTGGTATATTGGTGTGTGCTAGCCATAGATATAAAAAAGGTGCTAGCTGACTGACTTATAGCAAATAATTTAATTTAATATTTTGTGTTGCGTAATGTAAATTATTTTGCATACTACAGTATAGAATCAAGTTTTTTTTTACAGTTCTTCTTCCCAGATAAAGCACTAGGAAGTGGTGAAGGGCGGGCGTTTTGGGGGACGGTCTTAATGTAATTTTGACGTTCAAAACTGCTGATTCTCAGCCTATGTAGTTTGAATAAATGACTTTTGATTTTGATTTTGGAAGCTATGTGACTTTATTAGACTCCTTTTTTTTTTTTTTTTTTTGCGTTTTGGGAAATCATCAAATGTCTCCTCCCTCTCTGGGCGGAGCGAGAGGAAGTGTCAGACTTTTACTGACTAAAACCCACCCGTGTTCCTTCGGTTGCCTGTGTGCCGGGGCCGCGATATCCCTTTCAGACAAACCCGCAACACCAGCACGTTTATTAGACTCCTTACGCGGGTCCAGTTAAAAAATGATATCTTGTGAGTGTTTCAAAAATCTCTTTCACTTCTTGAGGCATCCAGATACACATATTTGAGGCATCCAGATACACATATTTGAGGCATCCAGATACACATATTTGAGGCATCCAGATACACATATTTGAGGCATCCAGATACACATATTTGAAGACATACGTAATAGCTTTTTGGTAAAAAAAAAATAGTTTTCTGTAATGATGAAAAATCATCATCATTACAGAAAACTATTTTCTCTATCCTAAAACGATTATGAGCGTCTTAATACCTACGTATTTGTATGTCTCACTGAGTGGATGTAATAGATTTTGATTTAATAAGTATCCCTAAGCCTCGTGCAGACCACCGCGCTGTCGCGTCGCGACTCTAAAAAAATAATTTCTGAGAAAACTTCACGGTAGTACAATTACTGGTGTCGCGTCGCGCCAGTCTGCACGGGGCTTTATTCACGAGATATATTATTATTTAATAAAAGGGGGTACCACTGGACTTATGTAAAGACTCGACAAAACAAAAGTTCAAAAATAATTAATCACAAAATAACCATATAGTAAATTAAAAGTTGATCTTTAAAAGATTATAATTATTTTGTTTACTACAAAATACTCATATAATCTTTTAGAGATCAACTTAGACTGTAATAATGTGACATGACAGAAATATTTTACACCTAGGCTATTAATTTTACACCTAGGCTATTAATTTAGCCATTAGGGACTTTAATTTGTTTGATTTTAATAATAATCAATGAGTCCTTATCTCCGTAAGAAATAAAGACTTCGTAATTCTTAATCAAGTTATACTATTACGAAAACATATATTTACGAAATACTTATAAATAAAATAAAATCGTACCAGAATCTCCAAGTTGTAGGAATATGGCTTCAAAAGGGGGAAGAGGGCCACATTTTAACTGCAATGTCTCACCATCATTAAACTCGTAATAAATAACCTTGAGTTGCTCATCGCTATAGAGTTCCATCACTGTACCATTTGATGACAGTTCCATGTGCAATGGATATAGATCTGAAAAGACATGTGAGGTTATGTGAACATGGCGCAACGGCAGACGTTGAATAGGCGGTCGATAGGGGGGTATCTATAGGGAGTAATAATTGTTAATTCTATTTATAATAATTAACTAACGAAATTCATTCCTTAGAAGTAAAAAGAAAACATTAACAATTTTAACTATATTTTCTGGCTTTCAATTGTAGCTGCAACAAAAACTTTCAATACAAGATCAAAACAAAAAAAGAAAGAAGAAAGCAAATACATTTATTTAGCACAGACTAAAAGGCACACAACACAACATATTGTAGGTACTACAAGAAAAAGAAAAAAAAACAACACGACTGAACAACAACACGACTGAACAACAACACGACTGAACTAGGCAACTGCCTGAGACGTTTTAAACGAGAAGTGACGCATTAGGTTCCACCACAGTTTGTGTTATGTGTTATGATATTATTTCATTAGTTTCATATCTGCCTAGCCTTTTCCCAACTATGTTGAGTTAAGCTTCCAGTCTAACCGGATGCAGCTGGGAACCAGTATTTTACATGGAGCGACTGCCTATCTGAACTCCACAATCCAGTAACTGGGTAACACGATACCCCTTGGCAAGACGTCATCATTACATATAGTTCCTTATTCTTGTTTCATGTTTATTATTTTATATATATCTATGTATATATATATGTATATATTTATGTGGTTAAGTTTATGCGTTACGTATTTATTGTGTATGTAAATGGTACACCACTGACTACCTGCAGTATTGTCTCTCCTTCTCCCTTTAATCCATCCAAAGGTTGTCTGTAAAAGATCGCTTTTAGCGATAAGACCGCCCATTGTGTCACCCTATGTAACATTTCTAAATTTATTTCTGTAATTTGTATGGTGTGCATAATAAAGAATATTCTATCTTCTATCTATCTATCTATCTTCAAGACTGGTGGTCAGACTTTCGGGCTTTTGACTACCCGTAACGACTGTCCAAGATCTACGTATGACAGCCGGGACCAACTGCTTAACGTGCTTTCCGAGGCACAGAGGAGTCTCGGTATGTTATGGATGGTCACCCATCCACGGACCGACCTTGGTAAGCGTTGTTTATGCGTATGTCGTGGGTTCAAACCCAGGCAGGCACTTTACTTTGTGTTATTTATTGCATCACCACTACTCTTGAATCGGTGAAGGAAAACATCGTGTGGAAATCGGCATATCCTAAAACTAAAAATGCGAAGACATGTGACATCCGTCCGCACTATGTCCGCGCGGTGGACAGCCCACTCGCTCTCACAGAGAGGAGGTCTTTGTTTCAGCAGTGAGAACATTAGAGGTTGCTTATGCTAAATTTAAAAACATCATGACAATTTTATTATTTTATACAAATAACTACTTGTTCTGCACTACCACGCATGATATGATCAGATGAACACCGTAATTTATTTACCGTAAAGACAAATACCGTAAAAAAACACACAATTTTTCGTAGAATGTTATCGCGTTCTCACTTGCTTGTTGGCAGTTCTCACTTGCGCTCGATGAAACAACAAGCTTTTCGACCATGCTCGCGTTGACGATAGACGGACCGGGAAGGGCCCTCTTAACTGGCATACGTCTGGTTACTAGCACAATTTGATAGGAATTGATGAGTCTAAGGCATACAGATTTGTTCGGGTCGATGATTCGGCAGAGTCGGGCGGCAAAATCGAATATACGTAATAATGTATCTACGTACAAGTTGCGTCAAATAACTTTGTCGCTCAAAAGTAGGCTACAAATGACTGCGCAATTTTACTTATAAAACAGTAGCGCGCATGCGCAACCTAACTTCAGAGCGGCAAAGATAATTGACGCGAACTGTAGTTGGGTCATAAATACTTCATAGGTTCCGTATTTTCAATTTGGAATGAGACGCAAAAATCAATAAATTAGGTTCGAATTTTGAATGTTTCACGATTTTAAAAACTTAGGTTTTGTAGACTTTTCTTTTGTTTTCAGCATGGAGTGGACACAAAAAGAAGACAGAGTGGAATTGAAAACGTGTCATTTATTTGACACTTGATATGCGACAGAAACTGTATGATCCGACTACGTACATGTTCGGGAAAAAGCCGCTCGACTTAGCTCAAATTATGCCGAGCCAACCCGAACACAATTCAGTGAGCGTAGATGTCGAATGGTCGGCATGAGCCGAATGAAAGACGAATATGTGCAGTAATTGCTTTGGGTACACCCTAACGCACACACAACGAAAATAAAGATCATTGTGATCACGGCCGGATTATCCATTAGTGTCGGCAACTGAAAATTTGTATATTCAATGTATTTTATTATATTACATTGTCTTATTTCAAATGATTATAGAATGATATACAATTTTTTCGCAACCATTTTCTAGCAGACTACTCAGACGACGACGGTACGGCAAGCAAAAGCAAGTGCAGCTTATTTAACGCAAAGTGCTTCAAAAATTCTATATTGTGAATGCCCATGTATTAAGCGCCTTAATTACGATCCATCCTAGCTGTACGTCCGCTCAAGACCACGGTGCTGGACGTAGCATACACACTATCGTGCGTGCATCTAGCGTGCTAGATTTAATTGAACGAATTAAATAAGCGCACGTGTTTTATTTATCAAAACGCCAAAAAATAGGTCTTCTGATGTTGTCAGCAGTCCACAGTGTGGAACTTCTATCTATCAATAAATCTGAAAGTGTTTCGCGTTCCATTTTGACGGGCAGTCACCTTGCGACACAAGTTCTAAATGCTGAATCTGCTGTACAGCAAGTTTATACACGATTATGGCGTGAGTCCATAATCGTGTATAAACTTGCTGTATCGCTCTGACGTAGGTCCGCGTTATTCACTGTCTACCTGCACGACGGTCGCGGTGGTGGGGGTTTTCGCTATGTATATTAAGGCTCGTGCAGACCAGCGAGACACGACTCCAACAATATAATTTCTAAGAAAATTTCACGGTATATCAGTATTCAGTGTCGCGTCGCGGTGTCGCGTCGCGCTAGTCTGCACGAAGCTTTATTCGGAAACATAAAAATTGGTGGTAAAATTAAACGAGAGTGGCTCATGTATTCTCCATCCACTGGTAAAGTATACTGTTTTCCATGTGTTCATTTTGGTGAAACTCAAAGCTAATCGCAATTTCTATAAGCATTTTATGATTGGAAAAATGCGTCGCACCGGATTGTATTTAATCAAAAATACGCATACTTTTCTTTCATTTGTTGTACTGGTTAGGGTGAGGGCACCTTCGTAATGTAGTAAAAAAATAGCTTACTTAATTATGAATATTTGCATTGCGGCCGAAAAAAAATTACAGTTCGTGTCAAATAAATTTTCCGCTCTGAAGTAGGTTACAAATGACTGCGCAGTAGTCAATCTTACCCAGAAAACAGTAGCGCGCATGCCAGCGTGCCTGCGCAACCTAACTTCAAAGTGGCAAAGTTATTTGACGCGAACTGTATTTTACGAAGTTAGAAAAGGGTAAAGGGGCCCCGAGGGATGATGACAATTTTTTATTTTTTATTCCGTCTTTGAGATTATAAAAAAATATTGGACACGTATTTTTTTTTTTTTAGGTATTCTAAACGGCGATACATTGACTTAAAATATTCCATGACGTCACGAGTAGGTAGATTTTATACATACTAGTGACGTCCCCAACTTAAAATGTGTTTTAGTCATTTTTTTATTAATATGATAAAGCAAAAAATACGTGTCCAATATATTTTTTTATTATCTGACTGACGGACTAATCAGAATTTAATTTTTTTTACCCAGGCATCATCCCTATTGCAATGGTTAATCCGGCCCTGATTGTGATGCATAATCGAAACCAGTACCTACAAGCTGCCGTCGCATTCTATAGAAACTCCGTACTACGCTAGGCCAGCTCGAGGGCAAAGTGTTATCACCTTATCACCGACGTACGGTCTATGTACAATTATTTAAAGACAACGTGGCACTAACATTAATGATTTACAAAAAAGAAACCGACTTCCAAAAAAAATACACTACAAAGTGAAAAATAACTTTAATTTCGGAAGTCGGTGTCTTTGGTTTTGACTTTTCGTTTTTGCCACCGAATGTTGTATTTTTTTTTTAAATATTTTCCACTTTTAAGTTGTGGTACCTACCCCACACAAATACCACTACCTGTTGTGTAAATAACAGTGACAGGAAGTTATTATAATATCATTCACATAATACTAAGTAGGAAAAATACGTATTATTGCAGCTTACTCAAAAACTATTCAAGTAAAGTTAATAAAATTTATATGTGAGCAATTTGGGAGCATACCCTTTCGTACAAAAAAAAACAATTTTCAAAATCGGTTCACAATTGACGGAGAAATCGGTGGACAACCGTAATAAAAAAATTAAAAAACATACGCGACGAACATATATCCACCTCCTTTTGGGAAGTCGGTTAAAAACAACTAGGTTCATACGATATCATTAATAGTTCGCCTGCTTGTTTAGTTAATTACGGTTAATAAAGCAGTCGCGACATTGATTTGATTAATTTTTAACAAGTTAACAATAATAATTCTAAATGTAAACTAGTAAGTATAATCCAAGTTATGTTAAATAAGCTAAATCACCTCTTTTAACCGACTTCAAAATAAGGAGGAGGTTCTCAGTTCGTCGTACTCTTTTTTTATCATTGTGAATGTGACTACTAATTATTTAATTGATACATAAGACTGTTTGGTTATCTAGGGTTTGCAGACCCACATTAAAAAAATAAGTTTTAACATTATATTGAAATTATTATATTTTCCAATTCAAAATTATTGTACAATTAATATACGTATAACATCACGCCAATAATGTTTAAAGGGATAGACAGAGGTAGGTACCTATAGTTCACCCACATTTCGCCAGTTATGTGCGGAATAATTATAAATAAAAACACAAATTATGATTAGGAATCTATAGGTAATATACATATTTGTGGGTTACGTGACGCAACCGCGACGGGCAGGTGGTTGCGATATTAGTTTGGTTTATCTATGTTAGTATTCTGTACGGGCCTAGACTAGAAGCGATAGTATTAAAGTTGGAATACTTAGTTCCTACCTATTGGGTTGGTGGTGGTGGAGGTAGTAGTAGTAGTAGTGGAGGTAGTAGTCGGAACTCTCTCGCTGAGGATCACTCTGATCTCTCTTTGCACGGTATCTTCTTGTGAAAAAATACCAGTATCATCTTCCTTCTCTTTTAAATAACATACTATTGAAGTATTGTCGTACTCTTGACGAGTTACGTGGGTTAACTTATTAGTAACATTGCAGCCCTTTACATTGCAGCTCCCTATCGGGCTATCTGAAAGTGGAAGAAAACTTAATGATATTAACAAATTGCATCACATTTGAGGATTTATTAGTTGAGGAGTTGAGCGAGGAAGGATTGTAACTAGAGTCCGGCCGAAAATGGATTAATTTTTCGGCCGAAAAGGAAAAACGTTCTTTTTTGTTTGTTTTCAATAGAGTTTTCTTCGGTGAAGTTATAATTATTAATAAGTAATCCAAAAATCTGATTATTATCTGAGAATATTCTAATACCTTTTATAGAGTTTCATATTGAGACACGAAGCAACAAAATACGATCTAGAGGAATGTGGCCGCTTTTCTTGAGATTGAATTTTGTTGCTTCGTGTCTCAATATGAAACTTTATAAAAGGTATTATAAAATTCTAGACACACTTACCGAGGGTTCTTACTAGCCGTTATACATAATTCCTTCTCAGTCACGAGTTTTTTTTAAGGAGTGGCGCTAGTGTACCGCTGGGCGCCCTCATAAGGTACGGCAGGAAGTACTTATTTAAATGCCAGCACTTAATTTTTAATTTATCAATAAATCGGTTAAAAAGTGGCAAAATCGCAATTGACCTTTAGTATGTGATATTATGTTAGCCCCTTCTTGATTCCTAATAGATATTTTTTCTTTAATAGCTGTTTAAATAATTCTATGTTAATGTTTTCCTAGCTCTGCAATTCTTGACTCAAATTGACAAGTTCGCTGAAATTGAGGCAGTCCAAGGGCAAGATTCACAGACCGCATCTTAAGTTAGCGTTTCATATCATTAAGAACCTTATTTAAGCGAATTATGATCATATTCGTATCAGCGACAGATTCGTTTGAAACGCTAACATAGCTTAGTATTAGCTTTACTTAAGTTAAATTGCAATCTATGAATCTTGCCCTAAGGGTAGTTTTATTTTAATTCTTTGTGTCCTTTAGTTCGACAGTTCTTTGTTATTGTTAGTAAGCTCAAGTATTGTAAAAACTTACTTTTATGTTTCATTTGTAAGTATAGAGCTGGTCCTGGGATGGGAGGCATGGGAAGAGAGCCACAGTTTAGCTGCAATGTCTCGCCATCTTTAAACTCATAGTAGATAACATTGAGTTTGTTTTCATTATAAAGTTCCATTACTGTACCGATTGATGGCAATTCCATGTGCAATGGATATTGGTCTGAAAAGACGAGAGGGTATGTGAACATGGTTGGTGCAACAGAAGACGTTGAATAGCCTGTCGCGAGCTTTTTTTTTTAAATGGAACTTAACTAGACCTTTGTAAAAAAAACTGATCGGTCATGTGGTAAATATCAATATTTTCATATCATTTAAAAAAATAAAATATTTTAAGTTGTACAGACAACTTCATTTGTTTTGATATTGTTTCAGGGCTCAGATCGTTATATTTTTCGAAACGTTTTCGTTCTTAAGATCAAACCCTCATCTCTTTTCTCGCATGGCAGATCGATTTCCTCGTAATAGACGTTTTTAAATGGAACTTAACTAGACCTTTGTAAAAAAAACTGATCGGTGATGTGGTAAATATCAATATTTTCATATCATTTAAAAAAATAAAATATTTTAAGTTGTACAGACAACTTAATTTGTTTTTATATTGTTTCAGGGCTCGGATCGTTATATTTTTCGAAACGTTTTCGTCTTAAAACCTAATGAACGATTTGTTTCGGTAACGTTCGAACGGAACGTTAATAAAACGCTTTTGAAGAAGAACAAAATTTAATCGTTCTTGGGTTGATCAATAGGAAACTCGGAAGACAACCCCTAATCAATACGTAATGCGGCAAGCGCATTGGAATCAATGATGTAATGTTTTTTTTTTTTTGTAAACAACACAATTATATGAAGATTAGGTACAAAAACTTAACTAAACAAGTTCATGCTTGTCGGCGCACGCACCGTGCGCGGCTGCGTCCTTCGAAATAAACCGGTTTTAGAAAATGTTCTTAATTCGTTTTCGTTGCGAACAAAATGTTGTACAGACGCCAGCAGGTCAAGCTACCCGAAACTGTCAAATTTTCGCAATCAACCTTGAACCTTATGCTGTAGTGCTAAAGTTGAAAATCTATTAAATAAATTTGACAGATTGTAGTAGCTTGATGTGCTGGCGTCTGTACAAAGAAGGACGAGAACTGTTAAAAACGTTTTAAAAACGTTACTTATTTTAAATAACGTTTCCGAGCCCTGTCGTCTAGTAAGTTATTTGTAAACGGTGAATTCTTGAGATTTATATTCGCTAAAACCCATATATGCTTCTTTAATACGAGTATTGCTTCATGGAAATTGTAAAAGTTAGCCATCCCTTAGTTTTACGCATAGGTAGGTATTCATTTTGTTTGTAGTATTTCACCCACAGAAAAATACGTTCGGGTTCTTTTCCTCACTGAACTGTTCTGCAATAATATTTATTAGTAAAAAGAGGTAGATAGGTTATGCACGCTCCGTGAGCGGCACATCAAAACTTGGCTAATTAGCCAAGTTTTGTTCTTCGTCTTGTTTCTTTTTCGCTCCCGATAATTACGGCATGCCGTCTTACTTCCACGTCATCTACTTAATAGTGTGACATTTCGCCGTTCTTAAGATCGGATGTTGAATAGGTAGCCTATCTTCGTCTTTTTACTTATAATATCATTGCTGAAATGTACTTATTTGTTTTTTAAATTGTATACTAGTTGGTGGGTAATGACGAGATTTTGTCTTGACCGCGAACTCAATACAATGATACCTCGTCATCCCGCGTTTACATCAAGGTATTCAACAATGTTGTGACTAATCTGCATTCGCAATTCATTTGCCAAACATGTAAACAAACACGAGATTTAGGAAAAACCACTGTAATGCCTACACATAAGGTTCAGTTTGCGCCACAACTTCATATTTTTTATGACTTTTTCAATAATACTTGTCGCTCTAAAATCAACTTTATTTACACTGGCATAAAGTTAATGTTTGTCTAAATGGAAAACTCGTGTTTGTTTACATGTTTTGTAAATAAATTGCGCACGCAGATTAGATTGCTTTCGTTTATCGTTTACATCTAAAACAAGTTGTGAAGACCAGTTGTAGCATACTACAAGGATTTTTTGGTGCCTGCATGATATTGACAGGGGGGCGTTGTTGGTAAACATTTGTGGAATTGTCGCAGAAATCGTTTTAACATAACATATTGGCCTTGCTAGTTCCGATTTTGGCCACGCGCCAAAACATCCTTGTAGCGTTGTTCACAAAACTTGTAGAATACAGTTTATCAAAAAGGTCAACAAAATATACAACAAAATACAAAGTTAGAGTGCTCGCAAGTTATGTGTGCGTGCGGCTGAAATCGGAACTAATCGTGTGCCGCCGTCTTGTCGTTTATGTAAGATCAATAATGATGTAATTAATAAATATTATTATAATATTAAGATTAGATTATTAATATAGATTTAATATTTTAAATAGGTATTATGTACTTATAGAATTAAGCACGCCAGCGCCACCAAGTCGCGCGCGGACTTAACTTGCGCGCACTCTAGATACTCCTAGGTATCAACACTGAAACAACTTCAACAGTTATGTCATTAGGTACATGTATGATACCATGTTTTATACTTTAAGTTTCTGTTTCATTATGATCTACACTAACTGGGAAAAGCTTAGTGATCGCTACAGTCCTGTCACAGTGTTATTTTACCTCTGATTTTGCATCCCTGTCAAAATTTAATTTATTTTATTAATTTATGTTTGGCTATGGGTGTTATTTACCTGAAATAAATGAATTTGAATTTGAATTTATAATCATAGTGAACTTTATTCTCCTTGTTATAAGGTTGCTGCCGTTGACAAGTCTGTCAAAATCTAAATGATCTTTATTTTCGCTATTTTATGGTTGATGATGGGTTGCTGACAGAGGTTAAATAACTGTGAAAGGACTGTCAGGAAATTAAATGAAATTGTTTATTCTGTAAATAGGATATCGGAATCACTTTTACACGTCATATAAAAAATAACTAGGAGTTTCCTATCTGACTACTCTGAGAAGAAAGGCCGAAGCAAACTCAGAGGTCACAGTCTCTTTTAAAGTCCAGACAAAATCTTGGTCAAGCCATGTGAGGAACATGTAGATTAGTGTCTGAAATGGTATTTTGAGGAAAGAACAGTCCTGTCCAGTCAGTGCAAGCATTTGTCAGTAATCGTGGAGCTCAACTCAGAACATAAGGAGCTCAACTCGAGGAACAATACCAAAGAAAGGATATTTGGGTAGGCCGCGTCAACTACTCAAACTGCCAGACCATCATTAAAACTAACTGAGAAAGAAAAAAAAAAAGAAAAAAAAAACCACATAGTCCTCACATTCAAAATAATTAAAATAATATAATACTTTACAAGTAATCGTGTCATTTTGAATATAATTTTCAACAATGTCAATGTATACAGGTAGGTTCATTAATTAACAGGTGGGTGACTTGTCAGCTGAGACTCCCGCACTCTACTTACCAATAGGGAAATTGCCTTCTGTAAATGTAATAATTACTTGTTCTTTACTCCTACCCCTAGTCTTATCAGCCGAACACCTGAATTTCTTCTCATCTTTAGTATTAAGATAAAACGACATCTCACTCTTTTTATCTGGTATTATTACTGTAATAAAAATAAAAACATTGTTTCAACAGCTGTTACACTCCCATCCTGTTACACTCCCATCCTGTTATTGCTGGAGTAAAGTTATGCCAAACTTATACCTCGAAAAATGTATGGTTCAACTGAAGTTTAAATTGGTGTAACCCGATGTAACTTACTAATAATAATACATCTATCGCATGCCGAGTTCGGCTACGGTAACTGTTTCTGACGACTTTCACACGGACGTAAAAATATCGCAGCGGGATTTTATCGCGCACTGGATTTTCAACTTTCGGTGTTGAGCCGAGCGTTGAGAATCCAACGCGCTCGGACGCACTCTCGTCCCAGCGCGTTGAATAAAAAACACACTGTTGGATTTTCAACTCTCGGCGCTAAGTAGAGTGTTGAAAATCCAGCGCACGAAAAAAAATCGCCGTATACGAGCGTGTGCTTACTAATATTACTCATAGGTCATGTAGATATACAGGGTGGCAGGGACATCGACGAGAAGCGTACTGAATCCATGGTAACCGGCTTCGCGTCGATGTCCCTGACACCCCGTATACAATTTAAGAAGAGACGATTGGTCCGGATAATATTTATTCATTTTGATATCAGGACAGCACCATAAACAAAACAAAAACTAAATGAGTAACACCATAATGTAAGTAGGTGACTTCACCTTCAAAGTGGAAACTTTGTAAGCATGTTTGCTATACCTATAAATTATTATGCGTGTAAATTTGATTCTGAAACGATTCATTTAAGAAAAAAAAAGTCTGAAAAAAGCCGGACGTTTGCAAAAAAGTCCGGACATTTATTTTTAGATCTTTCTTTTCACAATATTTATTTAACATTATTATTTTCTAAAGGACGGAAGGTCCGGAAAAATGACAACCTGTCTTTATTATGAAAGTTTCGTTCGTTAATAACATTTCAACGGCAAAACATGATGTATTACCTTTCTTACGGTAACTGCTTACTTTACCAGCGAAATCTGGCGCGTCCACCACCACCAATTTAATGTCTGTTCGCTGTACTTCACACACCACTTTGATGGGTTGGTTACTTAGATATTTGTATTCAATTTTATATTGATCATTATCAACATCAAAGAGTTTTGGTCGTAGAGTCATCCCATTAATTGTGATACTTACAATATTTTCTATAAAAACAATACATGATTATTACTTAGTAAGTGGTGGATACGGCCCATTCCCTCTCACCGAGAGGAGGCCTTATGCTATTATGCTAAGTAGGCTAATCATTTCATGCACCGCTTTGTTATTGAAGCTTTAGGGCCGAGTCACACCGGAATGCCAGCGGCCACCAGTGGCTGCCAGCGTCCGCCAGCGGCCTCCGGCGTCGCCGCTGGCGGCCTCGCGCGACCTCCAGATCCCACGTGCCTCTGCCTAGTCTCCTCTTGACTAGTTTTGTTTCAACATTACTTACACGCGGCCGCCCGCGGTGCCTCGCGTCGCCGCTGGCAGCCACAGGCAGAACCACCGACAAGATGCGCGTGGAGCGCGGCCGCTCGCGGCACCGCGGGTGGCGTCGAGATCTTTCAAGCTTTTCAAGCGATTCTGGTCTTTTAAGTATGTAGATATAGTTTAAAATTATTTCACACTGAAAGTGCTCGCCGCGTCGCTGCCGGCCGCTGCCATTCCGGTGTGACCCGACGCCTCTCCTAAAACGGGCCATCGTGCATTTTTATGTTTATAGGTCTAAAACATCAAAACAATGATTAGCCAAAGAAAAATTGTTAATACAGTTTTGAAGTTGACATATTTTCGGTTTCATCATTGCTTCAAATTTGAATTCACGAATTAGTAAAAGAGAAGAAAATCGAAGTTTGGTTGCTCTTAAAGAAGCAAGATTAGAGTATCTATACTTAAGTCAATAGCTATTTCGTTATTATCTTTTTTACATAAAAAGAGTATCGAAATTGTTTTTTCTTATCTTTTTATCCATTCTAACGTTCAAATTATGGATACCTACTGTACGTGAAGCAGCCGCGCAAGCTGTTGCATTTCTTCATTCTGGACTTAACTAGCGAAACGTAAGTGCACGACTTCATGTAAGTCGTTCTGCCGTTCAAAGTATTTAGCATCGATACCTAGAGAATGGTGGCTTTGCGCAACGTTCAAGACGACCACGAAAGCGGGTCACTCCAGCACGACTAGATCAGTTTATCTTTACCACCAGCCTGCGTTATCGTCACCTGACCTCAGTGCAGGTTCAACACATTCCTGGACTAACTATTTGCGCTCAAACTATTAGAAGGAGACCCGAAGAACGTGGCCTGAAACCTCATAAGCCAGCAAACGGATACGAGCTCACAATATGGCGCGCCTACAGTTTGCACGCGATCATTTCCATTGGACTCAACGTCAATGGAGCCAGGTTCTTTTTACGGATAAAACCAAGCTGTATGGCAATGATGGACGTAGGAAAGTCTACTGAAGACACGGAATACGTTTTCGGCAGCGTTGCATTGAAGAGAAGATGAGTTATGGCGGTGGGGCATAAACAGTCTGAGACTAAATTGCCTCCGAAGGAAAAAGTGGCCTTGAGGTTGTGACGGGACCACGGTTGCCACCACTAAATAGCGACCAATACGTTCGTCAATGCCTAGAGGTTCATGTGATTCCATATGCTGAATTTGTGGGTTAGGATTTAATTTTTTTGCATGATGATGATTCATTCACATCGCATGACGTTAGTTTTGCATTAATGGAACGGTCAGCCCTGTTATGAATCCAATAGAGCACTTATGGGATGAGCTGAAGAGGCATTTTCAAGCTAACCATTCAGCTCCAGAAACTTTTGAGGAGCTGAAAACGGCCATCTTGGAAGCATGGGAGAACATTCCACAGCACGTCATAGTGGCATTAATTAATTCCATGCCGAACCGCATGACGACCGTCATAAAAGCACTTGGAGGTAGCACAAGTTACTAAATAAACGTTATCTCTATAAAAACCATAGTTTTCTTCAAAGAAATCCACGCTTTTGCCCCCGAGAAACGTGAACGACGACTATTTCAACTGAACTGTTTTTTTTTCCTATTACATCTTCAAATTTGGAACAATGACAAACGGAAATGATAGTGAGTCTCTCACTATCATTTGATAAAAAAAACCCACAGTAAATCTAAATTTTTTTTTCTTTATACTACTGTTATTTAAAAAGGTAGACCTTTAAACAAAAATATGCAGAGTGGTTTGATTCAGGTGTCCGGGAGTGTATTTATATGATCAAATTATATAATGTTAGAGAAACTCGACGCACTTGAAGGGTTTCGATATACAATGTCGCCCATGGGCATGTTCCCGTATTTTTCTGAATATTCATGAAAAATTCTCGAAAATAAATTTAAAAGGTAAGTAGAGGTAGAAAGTAAAGTATCTATAATACTTTTCATGTTTTTTTTTTTTTTATAGATTTTGCCATATCTCCTATTTTATTGTCTCGATTTGGATTCTGTTTATTATTTCTAAATGCTAATGAGCTATTTAATCGGATCAACTAAATTTTTTTTGTAAAATTTGACCACTGTGAACAAAAAGCGGAAGTGAAGATATTTAAAAAGAAAAATCCATATTTATTTAAAAAACACAAGTATAAGTCCATAAAGTCATAGAAGGATATTGAAAAAGAATTTAAAAAAAGAAAGATAGACCCCCCCTTTTTAAAGTTAATTTTCGATATTATGCCATGAATATTCAGAAAAATACACACCGCCCATGGGCACGTGCCCACATGCCCATGGCGCCATTGTACCTATAAAGTTAAATGTTTTTTTTTATGGTATATTCAAGGGATAGTTCTTGAAGTAGGAGTTGAGGATATCAGTTTTTTTTAGTTTTATCGTGTTTTCATATTGATACCCATCACGTCTGTGAAGTTTACGAAAAAAAAAGTTTTTTTTTAAACTAATATTTCAAGTACTATCGTTGACCCAAAAAATATCATCAAATCATTTTGTTTTAGTATGTTTAGATATCACATCTGCGGAGTTTCGCTAGCTAATTTACCCTGTATAGGTAAAACGAGCTGTGCCTACAAAACGTCACTCAAGTTCATGGACTAATATTACTGTATGATTGCATGATTCGTTGAAGAAGAGCATAGCATTAATAAATAAATAACAAATTATGTGTTATCACATACAATAATTGTACTCACGGCAGAACAACTACATAACCTACCCATAAAATCACTGAAAGACACCCAATTTAATTCACGTAAATGGATGTCGCTAAATAAAATAAAAAGCTAATTATTATACTACCCACTGTAGCCACATAATCGAGCCGAAAGCCAAGACCAAGAAGCAATACATAAGTTTGCTTGTGACTGTATGTACCTAATATAATAGAATACAAAATAAACTTACTGAATTCTTTCCGAATAAATCTCACCATAACTTTGGTGTAGTCAGTTGATTCCGTTTTAGTACATATCATGTAACTATTGTTGTGTCCAGAATGCAATGTTACACGAAAACTGATTGCTTTGGATGATGATAGGTTGTCCACGGTAGAATTATCTGAAATAATTCGAAATATTATAATTACATCTATTACAGATATTTTAAGAACGGAATGATAACCCAACCTGCCGTATGCTCCCACAGGTCACAACAAACGGTTCTTCTTCTTCAATAAGCTACTAAAGCGAAAAAAACTAGAAAGTAAAAAGAAACAACATTCAGAAATTAAAGTTACTTTTCACTTTGTGTTTTTTTTTCTGTCAAACATTTTTATTTTTATTTTTCTAGTTGTGGTCCCTGCACAAATTCGAATACCGCTACCCGCTATGTAAATAACAGTGACAGGAAGTTATTAGACAATTCACGAAAATATCGATGAACATACATAAAACGACGATCTAAATCGCCATTTCTCCACTGTTCCCATTCTAGATAGTCTAACCAAATATGAAACCGTCGACTACCTTGTTAGTCTGACGCGTCCCAATATTAACCTATTTGTCTTCACCCCAGTCGACCCGGGAGAGATCAGAAAGATTATCCTATCCATTAAGTCCAAAGTCGTGGGCTGCGATAATATCAGCCGCCATGATCGTAACGGCTCTTGATCAACTCCTTCCAGCAATCTCCCACATCATAAACTTCTCCCTGTAGACCGGTGTTTTGACGTCCGTGTGGCGTAAAGCCCTTGTTCGGCCCACGCCTAAGATACCCAATCCCCTCTCTTCCTAGTCACTTTCACCCAATTTCCATCCTTTCCTTTCTGCGTAAAGTGCTAGAGGATACTGGGTTGGGAGGAACTGGTACATAAACAATTCTCCCACTTTATTCACCACAGCTCAGTCCCACCACAGCTCAGCATCAGTCCCTTTTATTCCGTTTTGAGGTCGGGGCACAGTACAGCTTCAGCTCTCCTTAAATTGACTGACGATATAAGACGAGGAATGGAATACATTAAAGTTACATGAGGGTTAGTGTAAATTGAATTCTCCAATGCTTTTATTACCGTCAGTCACGTCACAAGTCCTTTTATCCATCAATGACATATGACAATGATTTTACATTCTGTTATTACTTTAACTCACACATTGACTTATTAGTGACATGTTAAAAAGTTTGGACAATGTACCAATATTCTACAATGTTTGTAAATATGTGAGCACCATGAATCCATCACATAATTAGTTTATCTGTCATTGCTTCATTTTTTATTTTTATTACCTATTGTAGTATAGTAATTTTATTTTAGGTGCATCGTCTTCACATATAATTATTTACGAAAATTTGGTCGCCACCTAATATATGGGTATTATCGCTATTTGTATCCGTCTCTGTTTGTTGCGGGAATGGTAGGTATCATAACACGGAAGGAACATTGGTGGGTTTTAGTCAGTAAAAGTCTGACACGCCCTCCCGCTCCAGCCAGAGCGGGAGAAGTTATGTGATAATATATCACCCTCAAAAAAAAAAAGTTTCAACACGTTGGAACTGAGACGCTAGTGTGCGCTTTTGATGCGCTACTACTTATTGCTCAATAATAAGATCGATGACGCGACTACTCTAGCTCGCTGTTCATTGTTTGCTCCGGACCGGCTGCGGCGGTCACGCGCCTGTGCCTCGTGGTGCCTGTTCGCGGCTCCGCCAGTGCGTACCCATACTGCTCGATGTGCTCCTACAACCCAGGCGATCAATCTGCTGAACGTCCTGATTGCTCAGGACCCCGATGTTGACATTTTTATGTATAGCAGTAAATGTAATGTTAAATGTTTGCATTAAGTTTTTTACCTAAATGTTGTTGTTGGCTTGCTGCGCGCTTTGGTGTTTACTGTAAGTGCAGCAAGCAATTGTTATATAAATAAATAAATTAATATAATGAGCCTCTTAGCATCCTCTTAACAGTGGACCGGTGGTGTTTAATTTTGACAGCTACTAATCAATTGCTTAGCGACCTCTTAGCGCTAAATAGCGTTTATGAATAAGAATTTTGCTAATCAATTGCTTAGCAATTGATTAAAATTTAAGAGGCGTTTATAAATAAGACTGTTAATGTATACAAAATATTGTAAAACATTTTTTTTTTTCAAAATATTAACGGTGGAGTTTCTTGCCCATTCTCCCACCATACGAAAACTATCTTTGAGAAGGGGCGACTAGAACCAATTTTATTTTTTTGTAAAAATCTTGACGTTCAAAAGTGCCTTTTATGTGCCTAATTGAAATAAATTATATGACTTTGATATTCCCCCTTTTCTATGTTATGGTCTCTCCGGAGGTATTGGAATGGTTTTCATCTTATCTTCGGGGGCGTCAGCAGTCTGTTCATATTGGAGACTCTTCGTCGAGTTGGTGTGATCTTGCAGCTGGCGTCCCTCAAGGCGGAATATTATCTCCTCTTTTGTTCTTCATTTTTATTAATCTCATTACCACCGATCAATTCCAAAGCGTCACTTTGCAGCTTTCCTGCCAGGCAAGTGTTGATAACATTTCTGATGTGATTGAGTAACCGGTATTTAGGTGTGGTCTGGTGGAGCATACGGTGGAGGTCTGCCCGGCTTGGGCGGGGCACCGCCGTGTCCTCACGGAGGCAATCGGCGGCGGCGTTCTTTCGTGTCCAGCCCTCGTTCAGGCCATGGTTCTGAGCGAGAGTGCATGGGAGGCCGTCACTTCCGCGAAGCAGTAATGCTTGCGAAGGAGGAGGCGGAACGCGTGAGGGAGAGGCAAGATTCGCGCCCTCGCGCCCCTAGTCGCCGCAGGAGACGCCCCGGGTGTTGGGAGTCGCAAGCCGATTTCCGGCCACCGTAGGCGCAGGCTTGCGGATGGTGAGCGGTGGGTAGCTCGCCGTCCGATTAGGACCAGGCCCGGGTCAACGGCGCGTTGTGTTCCACGCGCGCCTCCAAGAGATGTCAGCACCAACTGACGGGGTCCTTTAGGGCCAATGCCTGCCAGGAGGGTTGCGAGTTGTCCGAAAGGGATATCGTGGCCTCGGCACACAGGCAACGGAAGGAACACGGTTGGGTTTTAGTCAGTAAAAGGGTCCTCTGCCCTTTCGCCGAAAATTGTTTGCCAGATTTTCACTTGCCAACTAACGTTTCGTAGAATTTTATTTCGCCGAATAATCATTTAATTTTGTTTTATTTCCCAACCTCACAGTTACCAACTGTACGTTTGGTCTGCTTTTCATAATGATACTTTTTAAAACGCCAACTTTCAAGTAGCATAATGTTTTAGTTTGCGTAATATTCATTTAGTTGTTTATTGTTTACCAAATCTAGTAGGGTTTCGTTTAATAATGATGTAATATTATGTGTAAGCGCAACTTATTTTTATGACAATGTAGGTAAGTACGAATAACTTGACTCATTGACGATAAGTGTTTACATCATTAGTTGCGGACTGTTACTGTGGATCTAGTCGTTTCTGGCACTCTCCGGCCGCGGCCGCGGCACCGCTCGCTACGCTCGCTCGGCTCGTGCGTAGGAGGTCACAGTTTTAACCTAACCTAACATTACCATTTTTTTTTAAATAATTAACCTACTCTAAGAATTCTTGAACACAAAGCTACATACTCAGAGAAAAAATTATTGCTCTGCATTGCTGCCAATTTAAAGGTTTAATGTTATTTTTGAGATTCTTAAATAAAAAAGTATGTAAAAATTTGTTTATTTTTTATCATTTTATCAATGTACGAGTATGAAAAGGGAACTATTACACTGACAAAACGTCATTCGTCTAATAGTTGTGTGGCCTAGTGAAATGTTTGTCAAATGATAGATGTCCCAAACATTGTTTCATTATAATAAGATAAGATTATTTATTTGCATAAACATGTGTGTGTACATACCTAGAAAGTGCATACAAGATGATAAATTAAATTGAGTGCAAACATGTTTGCCACTACGTGACGCGCAAAATAATTGATTTATACAATTTAAAATGATTAAAAGAAAAAATATATTAGAAGTCGTCAAACTTAATTATTAATGGGTTATTAAAATTATAGAGTAATTTAACAAGTGCGTTATTAAAATGATGGAGTAATTCAAAATTATTATATAAGTAGCTCCAAATTAATCTAATTACTTATGTCAAGACAAATTCATTTTCATTAAGGAACTCAGTAACGCTATAATATGCTCTGGCAGTCAAAAAAGTACGAAGTTGTTGTTGAGATAGTTCTCTCCAGCTTTTAGGTACTTTATTATAAATGACTGGAGCCATACAGTATACACTTTTGCGCATTAGGCTCGTCTTAGCGGATTGGAGACAAAGTTGACGTTGTCCATTGTCTCGTCTATTGCATGGGAATATAACATTTAAACATTGCCCGCAAACACATTTTTTGAGTCTTGAATGCTGATTGTTTTTCCGTCGAGTTACCCCAAAATATTAGTCCATAGCGTAGATGGGAATCTACTAGTCCATAGTACGCTGTAAGTAGAGCATCCGTATATAATGTGAGTGAGAGTGTGCGTAAAGCGTATGCGGATATACAATTTTTTTTACATAACATCTCAATATGCGCTTTCCAGTTGAGGTTTTTATCAATTTGGAGGCCAAGAAATTTTGTAAAGTTAACTTCTTCTATATTTTCATTGCAGTATTGTATGTTTAGGTTCATGCTAGGTAAGCGTTGCGTAAAATGCATAGCCTTCGTTTTCTTTAGGTTTATTCTCAAATTGTTTTCCTGCATACATTGTATAGCTGATTTTAAGGAATTATTAATGTCATGCTCATACGTTTCTACACTTTTACAAGGTCCGCGAATATGGTCACCGGTTCTTCAATGCATTTAGGCAAGTCATTAATGTATAATATAAAAATAAATGGTCCCAACACGCTTCCCTGCGGTACCCCATGAACTACTTCACGCCCTGACGATCGATAAATCTCTTCTTTCTTCTTTACGGTATTGATATGTCTAATTTCAGTAATTTGAATTCTATGTCTTAAATATGATTCAATTATATTAAGGACATTGCCTCTTATGCCATAAGCTTCCAACTTTTTTAATAGCGTAGCATAATGTACGTGGTCAAATGCCTGGGTCATGTCACAGAATAAGCCACAGACTGGGTTTCGTTTGTCAATATTGTCAATAACATTATAATATATTACAATCAGCTTAACAATAATTCTACCAAATGAAACGTTGTCATACAAAAATTTGCTAATTGTTAGTTGTTGTGACAGTACCCGAAATACCCTAGGCTGATAAAATTTTAGTTTTTCCTAATTGTGTTAATATTAGTGTTTGGATCGGTTCCCCGTAGGGGGAAGAACTGTGCCCCTCCTTTCCGCACAGTTCTGTAGGGCTCGTCCCAGACTGGTCACCCTCCCACCGATATAAGAAAGAGAAGCATTCCCATAAACTAAACTACCTTGTTCCGTCTCGGAAGATTAGGGACAAGGAAGGGACAATGAAGTTAATATTGGGAATTCACAGTTAGTAAACACAAGTATTATAATATGAAGCTAAGAAGACAAGAGGGTATGCAAAAGTATATAATATAATATTATGTTTTAGTATTATAAATGTTGGAACGCCTACGTCTCCTCCTCTCGCAGTTGAGCACCAATATCTGCAATACAGGCTTGGTAAGGTAGAAGGGGTAAAGGGATCGTTACGCTTGTACTTTAAATACGATTACGTACTACTACGTTAATTTGTCTGTTTACAATATACCCACTTCACTGAGACCGGGAACCGTATAACAACGTTTGTACGTGTTCTGTTAGACCTAACGCATAGAACCTCTGAGGAATTAATATGATTCTAACGGAACACGCTCCCTAAGCACTAAATAAATGTTTTACTCAATCCTAAGACAGAGTACTGCGAAGTCCAACTGTCATTGGAGAAAACAAGTTTAATATTGAATAGTTCTAATCGCGTACTAATATGAAAGACCCTTACGTAAGCCTAGCCCATTTTTACAAAGTTAACACAAAACTAGTGCAAGCGCACCGTAGACTCAGTCTCTAGCAGAATACATTACGATCGTACCTGGTGAACACCGAAGTGGTAGCTCGTCACTTCATATTTCCTTAATCTGCCCCATTTAGAGGATGCGGTGCGGCTATTAGCGGCATTGCGTCCCAATAGCGTGTCTCAATAAATTGTGTCGATTCAGTAATAGGCCTACAAACAGCCGGGTGGGGTTTTAATGAGACACGGTCCCTAGCGTTCTTAGAACGTCTACCAATTCAGTTTAGGATACTTAGTGAAGCCTACCCCAATTCCCTGAAAATATGTGTCAACACGCCTCACGCAAGGTATTCTGTGGCAAAACCTTTTCGGAAACAGAAATCGTCACTAACGTTTGGTTGTTTTGTAATGCAATTACAAATTGGCTTTATGGCTCTGCCTTCCAAATGTGGTGCGTCATCTCAAAGTCAACAGTCGGAGCATTACTGCCCAGTCAAGTATGGTGGAAGGCCTTCGCCATTTCCCTATAGCCAACTGCTAGTGACAATAATCTGCCAAGGTACGGATTAGGATATGGACACGTAATACACGAGAATGTAGCATTAGTTATAAAACACGATACTAAATAAGTGTTGTTTCGCCATTCTGGAATAAACGACCATTAATAGCTCGACAGCAACTTCACCTAACAGTTACCTATAATACATTTCGATATTTACGAACACATGATAAGGCA
The DNA here is from genome assembly GCA_916701695.1 of Agrochola macilenta. Taxonomy (NCBI): domain Eukaryota; kingdom Metazoa; phylum Arthropoda; class Insecta; order Lepidoptera; family Noctuidae; genus Agrochola; species Agrochola macilenta. Next base: position 6,221,010 of record OU753579.1, read on the forward strand.
GCTTTAGTAGTAGCCCCCCTTAGTGCAAAAAGATTCACATATTATATACTAATATATACTGCACTCCAAATTTCCCTGGTGGTAACGGCCCGTACCAATCAGCCATGACAATCTCCCCAACATCAGTGGTTAAAACTGGTTGACAAGCCCCTACAGTCGTTTCATTTGCGTGTTTTGATTTCTGACATAAATCACATTGCCGTAATACGGCTTTAACTGATTTAGCCAACCCATGAAAATGAAACCGGTCGCTTACCAATCTTTTAATTCTTGCCTCCGCGAAATGGCCAGCCTCCTCATGTATTGTTTGAATTACATCAGCTTGTAAGGCTTCTGGAACAACTACGACCTCCCTACCTGAATAGTCACTTTTATAAATTAATGTATCGTTATTTAATATAAGGGTACCACCGCGTTGTCTAATTTCCCCGCAATGGCTATTGCTTACTAAGTCCTTTATGATCTTACTACAGAAGGGATCTTGTCTCTGTAACTGTGTAATGACCTTAAGTTTTTCGTTGGTGATTTTAGCTTTACTGCTGGTAAACATTGCTATTTCAAGGCATACTTTACACAATTCTTGTACTGCCTCTGCCCCGTTATCGTAACGCGATAATATATCCGGGACTATGTTGTTGCTTCCTTTTATGTGTTCAATTTCATAGTTAAATTGCTGGATGTATAATATCCAACGTGTTACTCTAGCGCTATACAAATTCCAATTATTAATAAAAGACAAACTTTTATGGTCCGTCCTTATAATTACTTTAGATCCCATTAAATATGTCTCAAACTTATTTAGACTATAGATTATCGCCCACAACTCCTGTTCTGATACTGTCCACTGTTGTTCCGGGCGAGTCAAACCTTTACTACAGAATCCTATCACCCGTTCATTATTTTCATTATCTATTTGATAAAGACATCCAGCTACTCCGACACCGCTATTGTCCGTTTGGAGATAATAAAGTTTGCTAAGGTCCGGATGGACTAGAACTACTGACTCTATAAAAGAGTTTTTAATCTCTCGAAATTGTCTGTCGTTTTCAGTCGTCCATTTCCAGGTTCTTCCCTTTTGAAGCATTTGACAAAATGGTACTGTCAAGTGACTATACTTAGCAACAAATCGCCTATAATAATTCATGAGCCCTAAAAATGCTCTTAAATGTTTAATGTGTTCTTAAACCGGTCGGCTACTGTCATCTACATTTGGTCATGCAAACATTAAGAACCTCGAATCGGCCCTTAAGTGACGGTTTTAAAATAAATATAATAATAATATTGTTATTAAATTAGCGAATGTTAATGACAGTCACATTGTCAAAGTGAAACATCGGTGAAACGTTGGTTGGCAAGTGATAATCTGCCAAACAGTTTCCGGCAAAAAGGCAGTATACCCAGTAAAAGCCTGACACGCCCTCCCGCACCGCCCAGAGCGGGAGAAGTTATTTGATGATTTACCACCATCAAAAAAAAAAAGGGTTTGCTCAAAAACTGGTCTGATCGATTTGGTGTGACGGTTAACCCTACCAAGTGTCAGGCTATCATAAAAAGGAGCCCCTGCATCTTAAGGAAGTTGAATGGATTAACTGTGCTACACCTGTAATATTGAGTAGGGTATTGGGTTGGGTAGTTGAGGGCTATGTCTATGTTGTATTCTATACTGGACAATCCCACTTTCAATGCCTATGCTCTGCCTATAGTAAAAATCTTCGTTCTACCAACAATCGTCTTCTACGATGTCCTTCTCACCGTTCTGGTTTTATTCACTCTTCTTTCTTTGTCCAGGCGGTTTTTCTTTGGAATGCGCTCCCTCTGAACATCAGGATGGCAACCAGTCGGTTATCTTTCAAAGTGAAAGCACGTGAACATATTCGTAAAAAGTTGGCAAAATCATTGCAGCGCTGATTTGTTGGATTTGTATTCTCCTCTACCAATCGTTATTTCTCCTGACAAAGTTTATTCGGTTTATATGTATGTATGTATCTATGTATTAGTGTGTATTAATTTTCAAGTTATCTATATCTTATGTTGCACCTGCCATGTTTTGTCTCTGCACCACCCTAAGGTTGACTGGTAGAAAATGCCTCAGGCATTAAGTCCGCCTTTGTACAGTTTTTTTACTTGTGCATGAAGTTTTAATAAATAAATAAATAATATTTAACAACTCAGTCATTCCATTTAGCTCCTATGTTAAGGGTACGCTAGTCGGTCATTCTTCATTACAAACGTAGTATGGTGATTCCTCGTCTGTTTATCGGTATACACGTTCAAAACTAAAAATGATATCAATTTGTCTTGTCATTATGTAGCTGTAGTTTTTTTTTGGTTATACTTCCAGTAGTTTTTCCATAATATCTATACGCCCAAATGTCTGTTCATGAAATTTTATGCACTCGTTTTTGTTATAAATCATCGTCTACTTCACTAAATGAATTAATAATTATATAAATAAATAAATAAATAAGTAAAGAACTATCGCAATACATACATAAAAAAAAAGTGTCAGACAAATTTAGAACTCCTCTTTTTTGACGTCGGTTAGTAAATAAGGACGTACTGATTTGAGACCTTCAGGCTAAGTGACTGGAAGACTCGACTTCGCCCCGCCAAGCTAAATTCTTCTGCTAGTGTGCTTCTCAAAGTTGTTTTACCAAACTGAATACTTTGTCCAAGCCTAGTAGTATTCTCGTACAACTTCGAGAGCACCGCCATCACCACCGCCGGAACAATTTCGTGGAATTAACGCCCCCTTGTCTCACTTGATGCAGTAATACGTTTAGAGTATGGTGCTGAGTTCCGACGGTCATTGTCGCTTTATCATAAGGACAACACAGCACTAGGATATATCCAGTAGACTTAGCATCGCTGCAGACTCCAGAACAGACCATGTACACAAAACGAAAGTTAAAAATTCCGACAATTAACAAAAAACTCATTCAGATATTCGGATCTATTCAATTTCTGAATTGAAAAATATGTAAAATCCATACGAGATTCCTATATTCATGCCCTTGGCGATGCCGATCTGATACCGAGCTTAATGTATAGTGTGCGATGACTTTTAGTTTGAGGTTCCATCAAGCTCTTTCGAAAGTGAGGAAGAAATTCTATTGTAAACTCTTTATGAATCAATAATAACAATAACATAGGTACAAAGGAATATGAAAACTCACTGCTCTTTGTGCCCGCCATCTCATATTCCATCGCGAGTGTCGCTTCTTCCAAGAAGTTGATGCAAGTGGCGGTGACTACATCGCCGTCTGCATATTGGTACTCGGCAGTGAAGTCGACGTCCTTCTCCGACAGGTCTGTGCGAACTGCTTGCAGCACCATGTTGTTCACGAGGATCGTCTGAGGCGAGTCTGTGGGGTTACTTGTTCTAATTTAGACCGGGAATTTTGGGTATTACTTATACTCTACTTGCTGTTGCCAGCGAATTCATTCGCATCCTTAGAAAACTACTTCATGTACAAAAGTAAGTATGTGATTAGAGTCTACCTGTGTGCCAAACATCAAAATTCGTTCAGCCGTGAGTAACAAACATCAGTCATATTTATAGTACATACTCGCTTTCGTGTGTCTCTACACGAAAGTCTTTCACCAGTGCGTTTTGCCAGTGACCTATAGCACTGAAACGTGTTCGGGGGCCGAAAGACGACACGGTTGGCGCAGTGGCTGAGCGATCGACTGCTGCGCAACGTGTCGTGGGTTCGATCCCCGCACGGAACAAATATTTATATGATCTGCAAGTAGTTGTTTCGGGTCTGGGTGTTAGTGTATGTGAGTTTCTATGTATGTAAACGCACCCACGATACAAGAAGAAATTCTTAGTGTGGAATAACGTTTTCTTAAAAAAAAAAAAAAAGGTTCTGGATTGGCTACCGCGTACCGGAAGACATAGCGTTGGAAAGCCTCCCATAAGATGGACCGATGACCTTGTGAAGGCCGCAGGAAACAGGATGAGGGAAGCACAAGATTGGTCGAAGTGGCGGTGCTTGGGGAAGGCCTATGTCCAGCAGTGGACGTCTTTCGGCTGAAAGGATGATGATGAAGATTAGCTTTCGCCCGCGGCTTCGCCAGCGTGGGGGTCGAAAATTATCCCACAGGAACGCTCTACCGGGATAAAACGTGTCCTATGTGTTAATCCAGGTTATAAACTATCTGTGTGCCAATTTTCATCTAAATCCGTTCAGCCGTTTTTGCGTTATTGAGTAACAAACATATAAAATACAATAGACGACGTATATTTAGTAACCTAATCCGCTTAACTATTCTTAAAGAGTCATAAAGAACCCAATAAGAAATCGACTCGTGTTTCACCTCTCAACGAGGCATCCTCAGGATGACGATTGACTTGTTGCGAACCCGGACTCGACGTGTGGACACGTCAAGCGTCGAGAGCAGAGTGAGCTACTTTTTTTATTTTTTTATATAGGGCATCTCGCAGTTCACCTCTGAGGAGGTCGTAGCTGCTTAACCGTACTTTCCTGCGGCTGCCTTAAGCTTCTACACTCAAAGCCTCCAGCCAGGGGCATAAACTATTCTAAATTAAAAGTAGGCGAACGCTCGCTAAGGGGTGGGGGTACGGACCTCGGCTTAGCGCGTCGCCGGGGGGAGAACAGCAAGATGGGACAGGCTGGATCAAACATAAATTATTATTAGTCGAGGAATTTAAAATTACGGGCTCAGCTTCGACGCGGGCTGGCGCATCGTCGAGCAAGGGTCGGGGGGGAGTATCATTTACTCGGGAGGGTCGCGATCGCGGACCTCGGCGGCAAGGTCGGAACGTGTGTCGGTGTGTATGTTTCTTTACTGTACTAGTGGCCCTATTGCTCTCCTGGAGGAGGGTTTATGGGGTCATCTGGGTCGGCGAGAACATGCCTTGGACGGCGGACTTTACTTATTCTAGAGGGGACATAACTGGCGGCCTTCACAACCAGAGGGTTGCGATGTTTAGCGGCTGTATCAAAATAACGCTTTGCATTGCGTTTTAGAAATTGGGCTATTGTGGGGATTTTAAGGTCGAGATGGAGGATCTCGTTCCTAACATACCAGGGGGAAGCCGTCGCCATTCGAAGGAAACGGTTTTGGAGGGTCTGCATCTTATGTAGGTGATAGGGTTTGGCTTGTGCCCAGGCGGCACACGCATGGGTCACAATTGGTCTAATGCACGCCGTGTAGGTACACAATTTGCACTTGAGTGAAACCTTTATCACATACGAGTATGTGTAAAATTTCGAAAGTGTTATTATTATTTAACAAAATGACCTGAATCTATTAAGTTTTGAGCAAAATGGGATCTTTCTGGATAACAAACATATACCTAATATTAGTAGGATATTATATACATAATATATTATACGATATATATATACATGGTGTTCGGCAGAAGGTTGAACATACGAAAATGGCGGATCCGTGGGGCCGTCTACTACGTTTTTAGGTCCAATAACAAGACCCAGGCCACTAGGATTTTTTTTTTTTTTTTTTTTTTCCGGAATTTGTCGTTGCGGGCTTTCGGTATTTATTTTTTATTTGTCAATCATCTGCGTCAAATACGAATTTTATAAGATTCTACAGTTACTTTAGATGGAGATAAAAATAAATTGTTGCCAGTTTTGTTGTTTTTATATGAAATTATTGACGTTTGAAGTTTCGGCAACGACAAATTCCGTAAATATGTGTATGTGTGTGTTAGGTTCTTCCCGTTGTTGCCCGCTGTTGCAATCGCATTCAGAAATTACTTCATATACCCGTATAAAAAGTATCATAATTATGTTTTAATCCAGGACACGATCTGTCCGTATGCCAAACATCCAAATCCGTTCAGTAACAAACATCTAAACTCGCAATTCACATTTATAACATTAGTGGGAAGGATAAAGCTTACGTACCCCTTTGTCTAACGTGAATTTTCATAGAGCAATAGGCCACTGAATAGATGTCGTTATTGTACCGGCCCATGGGAAATGCTTCTGGGTGATAACGATGAGTCAACACCTTACAGTGCCATAGAGTTCCCATTCTGTTTTGTACCTTGAGCAGTTAAATTAAATAATATGTTATTTTAATAACACATGTTTGTATTCCTCGCAGGTATAGTCAGCGCATGCGCAATAGGGAACCGGTAAATTTTCAGAAAGTGTTTTTTAAATGAACCATAATGGATATACCTAAACCCGAAAGTGGTTTTAAAATTAACCTGGATAGCCGTGGTTTTAAAATAACCGTGGATAGGAAACGAAAGCCATGATAAAAAAAAAATATAGAGCTTTACAAATGTCAAAAACTAAATGATCGCAAACGTAACACAATGTCACTTCAGAACAAGTGAGTCAGCTGTAAGTAAATAAACGATAAATTAACTGAAACAGCACATGTTAGTTCATCGATTTAGTCTTGTAAGGTAATAGTTATTTATGCTATAATTGCGGAAGGTAGGTGATTCGAAATCATCTTACGCACGTGTATCATACAACGTTTTACTATGCATTGTGAGAGGCAAAAAAAAAAAAAACGAGTTAGCCTTACGATGATGTGTAACATCTAACATAATGACGACGTATATAAATGATAAAAACAACATTCATGACTTCGACTTCGACTTCGACTTCGACTTCGACTTCGACTTTGAATTTGACTTTGACTTTGACTCCGCCATTGCCATCGCCATCGTCATCGCCATCGTCATCGATATCGTCATCGCCATCGTCATTGCCATCGCCATCGTCATCGTTATCATCATCATCATCATCTGATTTGTAAAACTTTTCTCAAATAATAAAAACTCTTTGCAACGGGCTGACGACGGCCACAAAAATTAAAAAAAACCGGTAAAGTGAAAAGCACTAGTGAAAAAAAGTGACACTTTCCGCACTAATTTACTGATTTGGAAAAGGCTCTTTTCGAGCAAATGCATTGTAAAATAGATTGAAGCAGTGTGCTACTAATTAGCACGAAGTGTAAATACATCTCAGAGGTACTAATAGTATCACACTGCACATCAAGAATTTTAGATCGAATATTATTCCACAGTCTTAGGCTGCCTGTCCATTGAAGCGGAGCGAGGCAGCGGAGAGGAGCGTGGCAGCGGAGTGGATCGGAGTTGCGGACAGTGTCTGTCCATTGATGCGGAGTGAGGAAGCGGAGCGGAGTTACGGACTGTGCGGAGCGAGGTAGCAGAGCGGTGTTGCGGACTGTGCGGAGCTAGACCGAGTTCACGCGACGAGTAATAGTTCCCCGCTCCACTTCTCCGCTCCGTTTCCCCGCTCCGCTTCCTCTCTCCGCTTCTCCACTCTGCTTCCCGGTTTTGTATGAATTTTCCAACTAGTTCGCAAATCCCTGTCCACTCAAGCGGAGCGGAAGTTTTATGCAATTCCATTGGTTAATATTTGCACACCGCCGCTCCGCTCCTCTCCTCTCCGCTCCAGTAGAAAGGCAGCCTTAAAGCTTTACAGTTTCATGAAAACGAAAAAACGTAAATAAAATACCAAGTTATCAAGCACGATAATGTTTGTTTACACACGAGTAACATCAGTGCATTGTGATTTGTGTTTCGTTCGAAACCCAGAATAGAATAAAAGTGTTACAATTATTTGATTTTATTTTTTGATTTAATCATTGTTATTCCACAAAAACATTTAGTGAATAATAGTTTTACATATTTTACGAAGATTAATTCTCGATACTTTTTATTTTCTGGTTACTTTCCGGTTCCCTATTTAGTACATGGTTATATACTTACAGTGGTTACATTTTTCAAACCTTCTTTTTCCACATATAATTCATTGTTATTATTGTAGTCACTGCAGCTGTAAAAGATTTAATACTATTAATATCTTGTAAGTACAAACTTCGGCCAAGAGCGAGTCGAGCTCACAACATTTAGATTCCGAACAAAACTACACTGAGCAGTCTATAGATCGGTCGCTACCGTAATTACGCGAAGTAGTAGAGCCCTTTGTAAAGGAGCTCATCTGGATAAGTACCACCACCATACCTATGTATTTCAGCCACCAAGCAGCGCGTGTTTCCGTTTGAAAAGTATTGGTGTAAGTGTAACTACAGCCACATGAGACATTTCAGCTCTGTTTCTAGGATGGCAACGCATATGTGCAGATGTGCACAGCAGCGGTAACCACTTAGCATCTGGTGGGCTGGTGGATAGTTGCCATCCAATACCTAACCTATAATAAACATGCGCTAGCTCCTAAACTATACATCTAAATGGCAGTGTCAATAAATAAATTGATCTGTATTATACTCCATTTGAAATAAGATTGACACTTGAAGTCAAATCCGGTTGAACGGCCAGTAAAAAAGGTTTATTTCAATGTCTAATCTTATTTCAAATGGGGTATAAATATGATTCAGCTACTAACGTTTTTATTTGATAGATAATACGAGTATTATTGCTTAGGGATAGGGATCACGGAAACGGTAGTTTTTGAAAATTTTGTGCTATATTTTCAAGACTACTGATCAAACATGATGTATAAATTATAATTATGCCGTATCTCTATCTATTTTACTGTGAGTACATAAATAATAATAAATATATTTGAAGAATCTTTTTAGAAAGATCTGTCAAATAACCCCTAACCTAACACGATACAATTATAAAAAATAAAATAAACTTATTATCAAACTGCCCCCAAAATAAACCTAAATGTACATAATATTGTTAATATTATTTTGATAAAGTTTTTAACTGGCGATCTGCGTGCGCGTAGTCAAGACCTAACATTATGCTGAAATAAATTTTGCTACGTTTTGCATAAGTCCTTTCCAGATTTTAGAATTGATCATTTCATGATCCATCGACCGCTCACATCATGATGTGGTCTGGCCAAATCATAGAATACTCAACGTTTGACGTTTGCATTAATGATATGGTCAAACGTCGTCTGACATATCATTCAACGTTGACGTTTAAACGATATGGTCAATTTTGACTGGTTATTTAATGAAGTGGTCTATTCTAAGATCTGCACACATACATAGATCTCGAGATACCTCTATGACAGACGGACAAAAGTGTTCTTAAACAAGATCCGTTTTTCTTTTAAGTCGGAACCCAAAAAATAAACGTCAATAAAAATGATAACGTTTCGAAATAGGTACTAATTACGTTGTTTTATAATAAAAGTATCCTTCATGTACTTACATCAAATGATTGATTAAATGGTCATATTTCGCAGTTATTGTCAATTTTCCTCCTTCGAGAACCGTGTATTCTTGTTGCTGATCATCAATGTGGTCACAAGTTAGGAAGTTACGTTCATTTTTTATGATTTTAAATGTGATTTCTACGGGATCTGTAAAGAATTAAAAGTTAACACAAATACAAAGTGACCCCACTAAGGTCTATTTATAACCTTGTTTCCAATTGATGTTATTTCCATTTAAACAAACATCAACTTTATGCTGGTGTAAATAAAGTTAATTTTAGACTGACTAGTACTGTTGAAAAAGTTGTAGCGCAAACCGAACCATAATGTGAAGGCTTTACAGTTGTTTTTCCTAAAACTCGTGTTTGTTTAAATGTTTGGTAAATAAATGGTGAACGCAGATTATGTAGCTTGACAAAGGTGCTACAAAAAAGTATCGGATTACCTCATATAAATTAATTCGGTAACGATGACCAAATCCGTGAGCTAAAGAAGATACTGCTGAGCTAAGTATGCCTAAAATGAATCTGCGATCTATTACAAAATCATTATCTACAGGCGTATTATAAATGCCTGGTTTCAGCATTGTGGATCCGCTGGCTTTGTATAATTAGCATGGACTGGAAATCCATAATTTTAGGTACTGTAATGTCCCTGGTTGAGATACCTTCTAGCTGGTTTATTTCTTCGGTTCAATTTCCAGACCAGGCAAAATAGGGTTTTTTTCATCAAGAATTTCTCAGTAGCAGCCCGGATTTGTGCCTCGTTGATGGGGAGCCTATCGCCATCAACGGGCACAAATCCAGACTATGGGACTTAAATATATCTGGTGAAATGTGGGTGTACTAATGGTACACCTCTGCCCAACCCTTCGGGAAGTAGGTGATGTTGTGTAATAACTAATAATTAATTATTCATCATTAGTTATTACATAACATCATGCTTAAAATGCCGCCAAAACTGTCTATCTGAGTACCGACAACATCGTAATATTTTATTGTAAAATCGATTGCTTTAAAAATATCAACTAATATGATACACTGAACAGCATTACCATTTTGCATAAAGTATCTGTCATGTTAAGTAAAAGATATTAAATCCTTAAGTAAAAATAACACACTAACATAATTGTTTTATAGCCCGGGGAAGTTGCGGCGAATTTCAAGCTAACGTTGCGTTAATTTAAAACAGCGATTTTTTTCATTTACCAACTGACGGGGTCCGGAAGGACCAATGCCTGCTGGGGTGGGTTGCGGGTTTGTCCGAAAGGGATATCGCGGCCCCGGCACACAGGCAATGGAAGGAACACGGGTGGGTTTTAGTCAGTAAAAGTCTGACACACCCTCCCGCTCCGCCCAGAGCGGGAGAAGTTATTTGATAAATCCCACCATCCAAAAAAAAAAAAACGGTATGGACAAGGGAGTATGTATACCGCGTAAAGTTGACACCCGCGTGTACGTTTTTTTAAGAAAACATCTAATTTCATTTTTACGTGGTAGAAAAAAATATTAACAAATATGTTTGTATGCAGTTTTTGTCGAAGAGATTAGGTATCACAAGTAGGTAAAAAATTCCATAAAAATAAATTACTATTTTTTTAAATTGCACTTTAAGCAAAAATTAACAGCAGTTTTTTGCATTAAATTACTTAATTAAATATTTTAATACGCTATTCAACAAAATGAACCATATTGTATTAGCGCAAGATTTTTTAGACCAAAGTTTTTTTGCAATAACGGTTCAGGCAAAAATGTAACAGCGTAAACTTTAGTTTAACTTTAGGCTCTATCTCACTTAATTTAAAAAAAGAAGTTTAAATAAATTTATTTCTGTTACATTTTTGCCTGAAGTGCTATTGCAAAAAAACTTTTAATAATATCTTTCGTTAGTACAATATGTTTAATTTTATTGAATAGCATACCTATTCAAATATTTAACAAGGTACTTTAATGCCAAAAAACCGCAGTAATTTTTTTTGCATGAAGTACAATTGAAAAAAATCGTAATTTAATTTTTATAAAAATTTCCGTGGAGGTAAATGTTTAATTCTGAAATAATATATTAGTATTACGATTTTTTTTACATAATATAACCAACATTTTCATGTTAACTATTTTGCCTCAATTTTTATTCACGAAAATGCGTATTTTGTTTTTTTCCCTTGATGCGGTCCTGGAAAATGTATTTTTTTTTAATAATATTTGAAGAGCTAAGTTCAAAAACACGATTCAGGAAAAAAATTGCTGTTAGGATTTGGTACAGGGTTCAAACCTAATTTCCCCGGCCTAATGGAAATGAAACAAGATGTAACTAATGCTCTAAACACCGAGTATGCAATAAAACGAAAACTGTCGTATTACCACATTACCATAAATTATTCGGTGGGAAGAGCGAATTCTAATTGGGCTATAACTACGAAGCAGTTAGCTAAATAAAAAGTTCTTACCATTGTCCGGGCCCCGAGCATCAGCTTTAAATATTATAATAATCAAAAATATAAATACACTCAACATTTTAATAGGTATTCATAATTAAACTTTAATAAAATAGTCGATATGTATTACTTGTTATAATGCCTGTATTGTAATGACAAAAGGCTGTGCATAATTTTGATTTAATTTCTGGAAACCAGTGACCACAATTTTGATATTTTTAAGGAAAACTTATACGAGTATTATGTGTTTTCCTGTAGAAACTATTGCACCCGTGGGGATTTCGAATATAGTCACACAAATTGCACCTTCAAAGTTTGCATATTTTCTGGCTCAGAGCGCAAGTAATCTCTATTCTATTTTAGTATTATTTTATTAAGGTTTTGAGACGGTTTGAACGGCAAACAACCGATTGTGGATTTAGGTGCAATTTTATTTGGATAGATTCATTACTATAAAACAAACAATCGCGACATCCACGTGGATGGAGCCCAAGTGGAAGTTGGAAAACAACTTTAGGTTGCCAGTTATAAAGTAGTTTTCGTAATACATTGCTGTTCCGTTTTAATTTTCAATTTGGCTCAAGCGAGATTTCTTTAGAAATCATTTATGTATGCATTTTATTTCTAAAGAAATGTCTTAAAGCAGACCTGAGAAACAGTACTACTTTGAGATGATGTAAGCCTCTCCCCAGCAGTGCAACATCGACCGGACCTGTGCTTTTTACATTCAGCGGATTCTCTAAGTTATCGGTCCACCATCTTGGCCTGCCCACACTGTGTCTTCTGCTACGCGGTTGCCACAACAAAATCATTCGTTATAGACCTGTTCTAAAAGCAATGGCCCAGTATCAAATAACTTTGGTTTTGAAAAAATATCCTAGGACAGTCCCGTTTCGTGGTTGCACTAGCGATATCTGGAAAATTCGGTAACTATACTTGAGCTGAAGACTAATTAGTAATTAACTAGTGGTCGAAATTCGACCATAATTCATTTACAAGTTTGATTGTATAGTTTAGGATAGTTCATACTAATTCCATCTATAGTACATACTAATTACATGCTGCCATGTCATTATTCTAAGTTCATCTTCAACCATAAACAAAAAATCGTGTGTGCGCATGGTAGAGTGTGTAAAGTTTTTTTAAATTAATTTAATTTATTTCTAATTCATATTATATGAAAACCTTTCTGCACTCCTTCTCCATATAAACTTTAAATGGGCCAAATTTTATACTCCTCTGTCCGCATAATTTTCGTTAAAAGGGGTACTTAAAAAGTCTTTGCTTTACGTATTAATATATAGATAATTGGAATATTGTTATTTGAAACTGAAATAAGGTTTTCGGTTTTCCTGTTTATCCTAACTGACCATCCTTTGTGTTCAATACAACGCCCTGTTGACTCAACAGGGCGTTGGCTGGATGAACGGTTGCTAAGTTAGCAACCGATTCTTAGCTTCAATGTACCTACGTAGTGTAGCCAAGTGGCAAAAACGAAACCGGGATTTCAGACGTCTGTCCGTCCGTCCGGATGTCACACAGCCATTTTACATAACATCACGTCTTGTTTCCCCGATGGGTTAGGCAGAGTTGTAATCATAGTAGGTACTACATGTGACCAGTTATGTTTAAGTCCCATGTAATAGGGGGAGAGCCTATTGCCATCAACTGGGCACAAATCCAGGCTCCGGGCTGGTCTTGAGAAATTCCTAATTTAAAAACCTAATATCTCTTTGCCCGACCTGGGAATCGAACCCAGGACCTCATGCTCAGCAGTAGCGCTTGCGCCCACTAGACCAAAAAGACACTCTGATACTATTGGCACTTTATCATGGAAAATTGGAAAGAGAGTGTATTCCGTGCACAGATAATGGAGTGAAATTACGAGAAACAACAGGGATGAATAAACATTTCATTGTACATTAGCGTGTGGGGTATCGTTGGATCCCATAATTAAAAAGATGATGTTGTTTCAAAGGGTTTCTTTTGTTGTGGTTCTTTTGTTTTGATAGTCAATCCTTGGGGTTTATACGCTTCTAAAGTCGCAAAAAATGTGTGCCCTCCTTTAAATTTACAACTAAACGGTAGAAAATACTGGAAAAATGTAATTTGCTAGAACTCAAAAACACTTTCATCGAAAATTTCTTTGAAAATGCCTCGTGTAGTTTTTAAGATATAATGGAATATTTTTGCTTAGAACCGTAGCTATAACTTTGATTTTTACAGTTTCTTTAAGAAATCCTAAGAAATACAAACTTATTTTTACTGTCGATATAATTAATAAATATTGTGGTTGCGTAAATATTCATCTGGAATTTGGAATCCCTTCACAATGCGTGTTCCGACTTTCAGAGACTCACTTGAACCGTTTTTTTACCTATAGATGCGGAAGGTAAAATAAGAAAACCAAGGAGAAAGTAACTGAAACTAACTAAAGAAAAAGGCAAATTTAGTCGAATGAAGCATCTAAAAGCATTAGTATCTCATAGGGAAGATCGAAAATCGCTTACTCACGCACATATTATTCAAGGAACTCTTTTCCCGCGCTGCCAGTATCCAAATCATCTCGCCAGGACACCAGTTTTCTCCGGGCTGGCCTCGACGGCGCCGGCGCCGTCCCTCTTCAGGCACTCGAGACTACCCGTCACTATGCTTGCGCCATCTTTCACTCACATTCCTACCCGTCTGGCACATATTATGAGGATACCGGCCGCAATTACACTACCAGCCAAGATAACAGTTAAAAGTAAAAAAAATGGAACATCAACACTAGCAAAATTTATAATAGAAAAAATGATAGCTACACAAGTTAATAAGTGTGTTGCAGCTAGCAACACCCGTCTAAACATTAAAACACATTGTTCCCGATTTAACTAATAAGTTCCCTTTAGCCAACATTGGTATAGATTTGTATTAAAAATATCGAAACAAACTGTCTGTATGCTGAGGTGTGATGCGGTGTGGAATGGTAGTGTAAGTGTTTTTCTAAACTAATATTATAAAGAGAAAAGATTTGATTTTTTGTATGTTAGTTTGTAATAAATAAACTCAAAACCTAATGGAACAATTAAAAAAAAATATCACTAGTAGAATGCTATATTATCACTGAGTAACAAAAACTATCTACGTATAACTATAAAAATCAATGCCACTTTTCGTTGTAATTTTATAACTCAAGAACGGCTGGGCCGATTTAGCTGATTTTGGTTTTGAAATGTTTGTCATAGTACTCATAGTCCAGGGAAGGTTTAAACGGTGACGGTAGGTAGGGTAGGTTGGGTAGGTAGGGTAGGTAGGGTAGGTAGGGTAGGTAGGGTAGGTAGGGTAGGTAGGGTAGGTAGGGTAGGTAGGGTAGGTAGGGTAGGTAGGGTAGGTAGGGTAGGTGGGGTAGGTGGGGTAGGTAGGGTAGGTAGGATAGGTAGGGTAGGTAGGGTTTAGTGCTACCCGCGCGAAGTCGGGCCGGGTAAAGCTAGTAATTTATAAAGATAAAACGCGGGCGAAGTCGCTGGCTTATGCTAGTACTAGATAAGACTTAAGTTTTCAAAAAAAAATCTGTTGTATCACTATTATAGAGATTTCAACCAACTCATCTTTTTCTTAAGACATTACGAAGTAAACGGTAATGTCGATGACGTTTACTTTGTTGTAGATCTTGGAGCGGATGAACCTGAGGTGTCTTCTCGCCACTGGTGCCCTACAGGTCACAATTTTGCAGGCTCTGTCGGAGAGGCGTTTTGCAGTACTATATTGAGAGCAGTTTGTAGTAAGTAGAGCTGCCTCACCGTGAGAATCTTGCTAAGTGAGTAAAGGTTAAATGTTCGATAGCGGATTGGTTTTTTAGAATGAACTTTTAGTAAACTGCTGCGATTGGTTGAATGATTTATCAACAGCCAATCGCTTATTTTACGCGCGCTTGACAATTTGTCGAATTAATTTTGCGATCATTTTCATTCGAGAAACTGGCCCTTTATCTCATAAACTAACTTATACAGTTCGGTACATCACTTTACATCAGTAAACACAGTGGTTTTTTGTCGTAAGCATCTCGTTTCTGCTGTTGTTTTGCTTTAAACGTATTCGCCACTAGCTTTTGCCCGCAGCTTCGCCCGCGTGGATGCATCAATTTTCAGAATGCACAGCCTTCGTAACATAACATCACGCCTGTTTTTCCCTGAAGGGTTAGACAGAGGTGGCTATAGTACACCCAAACGTTAGACAGAGGTGGCTATAGTACACCCAAACGTTAGACAGAGGTGGCTATAGTACAGCCAAACGTTCGACAGAGGTGGCTATAGTACACCCAAACGTTAGACAGAGGTGGCTATAGTACACCCAAACGTTAGACAGAGGTGGCTATAGTACACCCAAACGTTAGACAGAGGTGGCTATAGTACAGCCAAACGTTCGACAGAGGTGGCTATAGTACACCCAAACGTTAGACAGAGGTGGCTATAGTACACCCAAACGTTAGACAGAGGTGGCTATAGTACAGCCAAACGTTCGACAGAGGTGGCTATAGTACACCCAAACGTTAGACAGAGGTGGCTATAGTACACCCAAACGTTAGACAGAGGTGGCTATAGTACACCCAAACGTTCGACAGAGGTGGCTATAGTACACCCAAACGTTCGACAGAGGTGGCTATAGTACACCCAAACGTTAGACAGAGGTGGCTATAGTACACCCAAACGTTCGACAGAGGTGGCTATAGTACACCCAAACGTTAGACAGAGGTGGCTATAGTACACCCAAACGTTAGACAGAGGTGGCTATAGTACACCCAAACGTTAGACAGAGGTGGCTATAGTACACCCAAACGTTAGACAGAGGTGGCTATAGTACACCCAAACGCTAAATTAGGGCAAGCAGTGATAGCTGCATACATTTTGTTGAAGGAAACAGTTATAAAATTCAAATTCATAAACGAATGACCAGTAGGACCAGTAGGAGGTGATGAGCAGTAATTAGTAATGGTATAAATAAGGAACATTTTATATACCTAACTGTGATGAACAGTGTAGGAACCATGTCATTAAATTTATCAAAACAAAATATTGTTTTGTTCGCTTTTGGGGGGATAACCACAGAGAAAAATGGTTTTCCTAATAATCGTATGATCTATTTGTTTGGCTTTAAATAGAACGGCCAAAATCAATATTACACTATTTAAAACATTTATTTATCACTAGCTTCTGCCCGCGACTTCCGTTCACGTGGAAGTCATAAGTCACCACAATGTACTACAATAACAGCCACATTTTTATAAGACTTCCCTGTGTAGCCAAAATATATTATGCAGAGAGTCAGGACTGGTGACGCGGGAGCAAGCAACGTACAGTTGTCCGTGTGAGAAGCAGCGTGTCCTGAGGTTGACACCCGCAGTCTTCAGTGTCTGCCCCTGTAACTTGTTGATAATCATCGCAAAGCATACCGGCCAAGCCGTGCTCGCATTTCGATAGTCAAGCGCAGTCTATGAAAGACTGCGCTTACAAAATCGCTAACACCCAACCACGTGGCCAGATGAATTTCAAAATAAAATAATTAAACTATTAATCATCCCATCAATCAGTGCACTCCGGAAATTGATAGTTGTATGTGAATCTTATGCGGCGACGCATGGGCTTACATACAACGTCAATAAATCACAGATGGTGATTTTTAAATGTAAAAATGTATCGTTAGGTAACGTTCCTCCAGTAATTATGAGCGGAGCACCATTGCAGCGTGTTGATCAGGTTAAGTACCTAGGGCATCTGATTACGGAGGACTTATCTGATGATGCAGATTTGGACAGAGAGCGTAGGGCGTTGGCGGTTCGGTGCAATATATTAGCCCGCAGGTTTGCACGTTGTAGTGGGGATGTGAAGGTGTATCTATTTAAGGCCTACTGCCAAACCTTCTACACGTGCAGCTTGTGGGTGAAGTATACGCAGAGGGCTTACAACGTCCTACGCGTTGAGTATAATAATGGATTTAGGATGTTGATGGGGCTTCCGCGCTTCTGCAGCGCTTCACAGATGTTCGCGGAAGCCCGTGTTGACGATTTTCACGCCATAATGAGAAAGCGGGCGGCGTCAATTATGGGTAGGCTGCGCGGAAGCCCCAACAGCATCCTAAAAACATTGGCCGACAAGGTGGACAGCCCCTTTATTAGGCACTGGATGCGGAGGCACGTGCCAACATGTGTTGAGCCACGTAGGTATTAGTTGTGTTAGGTTAGTTTGTAAGTTTTACTAACATAGTTTCTAAGTCTTTGTTACTAATACAATATGGATTATATGTAATTTTTATGTATGCATCATTCGCAATAAATGAAATTATTATTATTTATTATTATTCCATTACCACTATCTAACTCCCACAAAAAAAAATGTACAAAGAAACTAAACTGATGACACTTTCGCACATTTATAAATATAACACTTGCATATTCAAAGTCAAAGTCAAATCATTTATTTCAAATAGGCACTTTTGAACGTCAAAAATTACAAAAAAAATTATTGAGTCTAGTCGCCCCTTCCAAAGGTCAAACTCAAACTCAAACTCAAAGCATTTATTTCAATTAAACCATTTACAGGCACTTTTGAATTGTCAAATAGTCGCGTCAGCTAGTCAGAAAGTTGAAGCTAGTTGAAGGTAGTTTTCGTATGGAGAAGAATGGTCAAGAAACTCCACCGTTACTCTTTTAAAAATGTTTTACAATATTTTGTATATGTAGGTACATTAGTTATATAATTATATATGTGAAGACGATGCATCTAAAAATAAAAAAAATAATTACTAAACCACAATAGGTAGAAATAATTATAAAAAGAAAGCAACAACAGATATAAACTAATTACTTATGTGATAGTTATAAGGTTCTCACATATTTACAAACATTGTAAAAGTAGACGATTTTCCAAAAAAAATACAATTAATAAGTCAGTGTGTGAGGAAGTAATCACAGAATGTAAAATCAATGTCATATAATAAAATATAATAATTTATACAACTTAAATTAGCAACCAGTTTGATTTTGTCTAGATTCTAGATTATCCTATGGAGCAGACAGCTATGAAAACATCATGCACGTAAGAAAAATGTACATCTTTTTAGTAAAAGAGGTGATAGACATAATTATAGTTCAAGAAATAGGGACCTATTAGTTCAACCAGATTTCAGACTGGCTAAAGTGGACTCATCTTTCATGGGATACTGTTTAAATGTTACAATCAAATTCCTCCCCACATACTTCAACTGAATGAGACGAAATTCGAATCTTGTATAAAACGCACACTATGCAGGCAGGCATATTAAAAGTTGGGGGATTACATCGCTGATAAAAATGCTTGGCTCAATGCTGGTCCTGCTCCACAACCACATCTATTTGATTAACATTTGAAAATACTGTTGGAACTGCTGAAGAGTTTAAGACCATCTTTGCATTGTATAAAATCAATTTCATTTGTATTATATAATTTCAGAGCACAGGTGTGAGTACTATGCACTAAAGAGCTAACATTTACCGGGTAATACGTCTGTTATTGACTTGAATGTGCCCTGGCGGCTGTGAGTATGTCATGCTCACTCAGATGTCTCGCTGATGGTGGCGCGTGTGTTGGATCATTTAGCTCCCTTCAAAATGGTTGAGCTGAATGGTGCTAATCCATGCGTCATGTTCGTGAACGGGCGCCGTCAGTTGGAACTGGTCAACTCTTAGCTGCCTTGGCTGATATAAATTTTTGAATTGTTCTTTGTTTTATCTTTTTATTACGGACGCTTCTAACGTGCACGTATTTGTACATTGTTCTCACATGTTTAATTTCAACATGAATGATGTAACCAATACTTTGTAACAATTTATTTAAAAGAGTGTCCGTGGAGTTTCTTGCCCGTTCTTCTCCATAGGTACCTACTACGCTTTGGAATGGGAAACTAGCTTCATATTTCTGACTGACCGATTCCTTGACAATTCAAAAGTGCCTGTAAATGGTTTAATTGAAATAAATACTTTGAGTTTGAGTTTGACCAGCACACAGGTAGCACTCTAAAATAACGTTTACAAAAAAAGGACAAACACAAAAACGTATTACTAGACGGAAAAACAACATCTGCCTAAGACCACCACTTACTAACTACGGAAGGAAAAACATATCATATGAAGGAGCAGAGTTATATAATAAATTACCTAATGACTTTAAAGAGATTCAGTCCTTTATTTACTACACAAAAAAACCATCTTCAAAGATTTCACTCGATTATAATTCAATTACATATTTATAAAGTCAGTGCTATTTCTTCTACAACATTAAATTCTTACTTACTTGGCATAAAATACATCTATGTACTAATCTACCTCATCACTTTGAAGCACTAACAAATGAAAAAATATTGACAGTTTGCTATTAACAATGCATAATTGCTATTGAATTGCCATC
The DNA here is from genome assembly GCA_916701695.1 of Agrochola macilenta. Classification (NCBI taxonomy): domain Eukaryota; kingdom Metazoa; phylum Arthropoda; class Insecta; order Lepidoptera; family Noctuidae; genus Agrochola; species Agrochola macilenta. The sequence continues at coordinate 6,241,037 of OU753579.1, forward strand.
GAGAAACGATATGTAATAAGTACACTCACTTTTTATTGTTACCCACTAAAAATGCTTTTTGTGCATCTACTACTTAATAGATTATTTACGATTACCTACTGTTCTTCATAAGTTCGTGTATTTAGTAATAACATTAACTTGTATTTCTCATGATAAGTGAATTGTATTCGTTTTGAGAAATAAATGTCGTAAACCGTAACTTAGCTACAGGTTTCACCCCAAAATTCCTTATGTTTGGTAGGGAAGTTCTTAAACATCCTGCTAGCGTGCGTGGACAGACTCGAAGCACCAATTTAGCCGAAAATCAGTCTCAACACGCCTCTAATCTATCTTCCCTCGCGCAGGTTTACGCCAAAGTCGCCATAACCTGTCTATGGCTTTCCTCCGTAATTGTCGTACTTACAACACAAACCGTTCAGCTGTCACCCTTAACGTAGGTGACACTGTATGGAGACGACATTTCTCCAGGTCCTCTGGAACAGATTATTTCTCCGGAAAGCTTGCTCCTCACTTTGTTAAGTGTCGTGTGGGTCATCTCTTATTTTTCCTCTCAATTATTTGTTTCTTTATATTTCCTAATTGAAATTAAATTGAAAATATTTGTTTTACTCCTAATTCTACGATTCCAGTCCATAATCGTCGAGATATCCCCATGAACAAAAAACCTCATTTTCAAACTACGTAATTTAAGATAAATTCATTTCAAAATCTGTTACAAACTTATTTCAAACGGCGTTACTATACGGCCTTATTTTTTCTGACTGACATTTTACTTCTTTCTACATTATGTCATGTCCGTCATGTCATTCCAATTGTCAATAAGACAAATGGTTCAAATGGTGAACTTAGCAACTGGTGCACTTCTCATATGGCACACTTCGCAACTGGTGCACTTCTCATTTGGTGCACTTCGCAAAAGGAGCACTTTCTAAGATGGGTGGAGATTTGGAAAAATTGTCTAAAAATGAAAGAATCTTTGGTTTTGCGTAGGTAATTTTCTTAAAAATACAATCAACAAAATAATTTTAATTAAGCTACATAATCACTATAACATTTTTATTTTTGAAAGAGAGACATTTTTATTTTTGTAGAGTTAATTTAAAATTATTTTTTATTTAATTTAAATAATTTTTTAAATTATTTAAGACCTCATTAGTCTAGACTTTAATAAGACGCAGATATATGCCAGTGACCTTGAGTGGTTAGCTTGCGTATTCTGTACTGAGCTCACGCAATGCGTCAACCGTCCAGCCAGTAATAGGACTCGCCCATTAAGGAGCACTGTCCCAAATTAGATGCATTATTAATTTATTATACATAAAACAAAAGGTATTTTAATAAAACACGTATACTAAAAGATCAATAATTAAATTATCTTTAAAATGGTGAAGGTTTCAGAAAGATATGCTTGATAGATTTTACGTGATTCTCAGTTTTTCATCCGCGTTAGACATAGCTTTACAAATTAATTTCAAGGTTGCCTGGAAGAGATCGCAGAAAGCGATAAGGCCGCCCATTGTATGTTTTGTAGTATTAAATTTACTATTTACTATGTATTTTCTGGTGTACAACAAAGTATATAGAGATATAAATATAAATAATCACTATAACATTTTAATTTTTGAAAAAATAAAAATGTCGTAGTGATTATGTAGAGTTAATTTAAAATTATTTTGTTGATTGTATTTTTAAGAAAATTACCCACGCAAAACCAAAGATTCTTTCATTTTTAGTTTTTTTTTCCAAATCTCCACCCATCTTAAAAAGTGCTCCTTTTGCGAAGTGCACCAATTGAGAAGTGCACCAGTTGCGAAGTGTGCCATATGAGAAGTGCACCAGTTGCTAAGTTCACCATTTGAGCATGGCGTACAAGTTGCGATGTAAACAAAATGCGTCAAACCCCAAACAATAATCAAAACAAAATAATTAAATCAAAATTTTTAATTGATGCAACGACCAAGTTTTGGTAAGCATATCTTATTAAGTTTGGCTCTCTCCCCTTTTGAATGTCTGCGTTTCACAGTAACTTCGTGGCGGTAAGATAGGGAACTTGCAATAACCTTCTGGTTCTATGTGTGCTGCCTCTCACGCAGTCCTCGGCTGGCGGGGATATATCGCATTGCGGGAGCCCGCGAGGTTCGCGTCTTGCTTTGCGTTTTCCTGTCGAATCAGTTGCGGCGACCCATAATATTGTTCCTTTCCTGTCTACTCACCTATACTGCCCTAGAACCAAATTAATATACTTGCCATGACGCGGTTTCCTTTCTTTTCCCGCTACCAAGCTGCTAAAGCCTATTAGTATGAATGGTCTATTAGCATTCGTACCCTCGAGTTTGCAATTCATTTGCAGTATATCTTTTGTGTGATGGATCGGCCGCGTAGAGCAAGGGTAGGTTCTGTGTTTGTAGCGGCATCTACATCGCTACATGCGAACTACGCATCAAAGACCTGACGTCACACAACATCCTGACGTCACACAAATCCTGCATCGCGCAATTAGAGTTTACCGCGCGATAAACATATATGGAATCTCCCAACTTCAAACCTCTGGGCAGTTGCCCGCCAGACACGACACCCGTCTGGTCGGAGGATCCTCCCTTTTCTATGGTGGATGAGTGAACTTTACACCCTGTTCCTCATACCCCTAAATGTTTAACCTCTGGGGATCTTCTAGAGGCACAATACCCCCCTTCTAAAACTGCTCGTTATACCGGTCAGACTAAGCTCTAATTGGGCTGAAAGTCGGACTGGGATGAACACCCTACAGGTAGGGTCATTTAATTGCTAGGTTGAAGTCCTTATTTTTTGGACTCAGGCTCATGTTTTAGCCTGGTGTTCCTCCTCTTGGACTTAGGGTCTTATTTTTAACTTAATGCCCTCCCCTTTTGACCTCAGTCAGTATTATTTTTCAGACTTCAATCGGTATTTTCTTCTTATTTTCAATCGGTATTTCTTTCTTTTCTTTTTTACCATCTATCGATAATTTATCTTTATGCCAGGCTATTATTCTATTATTCTCATTTCATTATAGTCTCTTTGTTTTGTCCTGTCTCTCGCTTTTGACTTTGTTTGTTTTGTGTTCTTCAATTCTAGGGCCGTTAGTGTAGCTTCATTCCGTGCTTTCGAAGTCGCGCGCTTAGTTTATTTGTAGGTTTAGTGGACACTTCTGGAGCTCGCACCGATAATGGGTAGGTTGGATCCGGTTGAAAGTTATTCTTTGTCGGCTGCACTTCGATTGTCGTCCGTTAGGTTACTTCTATTAGCGTAGGGTAGGAAATTATTTTACGTTATTTAGGTTATTATGTTTAATTATTTTTACTTTTTCTCCCTATACCTACGGAAGCTGTCTCTCTTGTAGAAATATCATCCAACTCCAGTGATGCTATACTCTTATAGTGTTGTGCATTTTTTTATCGATAGTGTCGATACAATATTTTTTTTGCTGGAAAGGGTGTATTGCAGCATTCTGGTGCCAAATAGGCCTCTTTATACGCGAAAAAGGCCGAACATGTTTGATTTTGTAAAATGATGTCACGACTGACACATTTTTGAATTCGGTTTTGTCGAAGCAGGGAAAAAAGATTCGCGTTTGTTTGCAGTCAGTCGTCAACTAGCCAGGCTCTCTTTTTTGTCAGACTTTGACTGACTAAACCCGTGTTCCTTCCGTTGCCTATGTGCTGGGGCCGCGATATCCCTTTCAGACAAACCCGCAACCCCAGCAGGAGCCAGGCTCTCTTGAACATGTGAATTGACTTTCTACAACATTTTCCCCTGTGTGTTTTCTTGCGTGAACAGGCACGTTGCAGTATCGCAGTATTTATTAAGCTTCTTCACATAAGGTATTCTCCATACCAACATGTGAGTATTCCAGTTGTCTGACTATCACTTAGCCCTACGGAATTTCGCCTTTCTTTCGGGTCTAAAATGGTGTTTATTTCGGATCCGAACACAAAAACTCAAACTCAAAGCATTTATTTCAAATAAACCAATTACAGGTACTTTTGAATTGTCAAGGGGTCAGTTAATCAGA